>BQNB010032067.1:0-53477 GCA_026074375.1 Tanacetum coccineum
GCTCATCAACAGGTACCACAATAGCAGAGTCGACCAGAGCTAAGTGCTCCTCCTCCTCCTCCTCGTCCTCATCATCCTCATCCTCATCATTGGCGTCATCCCTAGATGAATCGCCGTCATCATCATCTCCCCCGTCCATAGGATAGTCGACCAAACCATCCTCTGTCCCATCGTCCTCGTACTCCTTTGGATCCTCCTCGGGATCCGACTCAGTAACATATTCGGGTGACTCAACAGTAGGTGAACCAACAGGAGGTAATGGCTGCTCCTCAGCTGGAAACTCATGCTCATCCTCCAATGGTATATACTCGGGGTATATAGGCTCTGGCACGTAGTTAGGATCATGTGCCTATACGAACATAGGCTCACGCTCATCCTCGTCCTGAGGAACTGGTGGTGTCTGTAGATCCTCTGAGCCTGGTATGTAATCTGGTGATGGTGGGGCAACTGGCTGTATCGGGAGTCCGTCGTATCCTAATACGATGACCCATGGAATGCCTCCCTTATATACCTCCTCATCATCGGCTCCCCAGAAGGCTCTACTGGGCTCAGAGTCAGTGTAGACGTAAGTGTAGGTAACAGCTGATGTCGCAGAAGACATGATTACTGCAAAAATCAAAATAACCTATATAAGTATAACTTATCAGAAAGATCGGTATGATATATTTGTAAGCTTTAATTATAAAAGTCTTATAGTAATATACGTAATATCATTTATATACGCGTATATCAATCATGTAAGCACTTAGTACCCTACTAATGCTAAAACAATGCATGTCATGTAAGCATATATGTGCTAGATGTAAACAAGTAATGCATGTATGTCCCTCGCAAATCCCATTTGTGAGAACAGTGTTTGAAAATGGTTATAGTCTAGACAAAACTTTTGACCTGGTTCTCTATAACCTGGCTCTGATACCAATCTGTAACATCCTCAAATCTAAGTACGCAACGGAATGTAGCGGAATGTTGAATATCCCAAAGTTTGAGGCGTTTGCTTTATGGATCAATAGCACAAGATCTTGGATAGGGAGAAGACTATAAATGTTGTCGGTTTTTGAAAAAGATACATTGGGATTAACAAAATACTTGTATTACATAAAAATGGGCCCATGTCTTTTTTAATTGTTTTTCAACAATATAAAATAAAGATTCGGTTTATTAACCAATTTCCCAAATGTAAATTTAGGACCTCTAAATCTTAAGTGTTGACTCTTAAATTATTGAACTTCCAATGTATATTATCGCACCTCGTGGCTTATTGACCTAAAAAAACATGCTTTAAAATATCAACATTAAGTTGGTGAAATTCATAGGTTTATGTAAATCATTTAGTGGGACCGGCAAAGGGAGATTTCCATAGGTGTATGATTAAGCAACAAATGGCAAACATCTAAAAGTAATTACGTTTCTTTTCCTAAGCTCATGACACTGAAAGCTCGACATGTATGAATGCTACATATATTGCAAATGATTAACCCTGTGAATGATGTTATTAACCCGCAACATCCCAAAATCGACATGGTATCGTTCGTTCCCGGTGATAGCTAATCACCAGTGAACTGGGGGATTGTCAATCCAAATAGTATCTATCTATAAACTATGGCGGGCGCTCAACAAAATCCAGACAATTCATGATAAGGGCTCAGTGGGTTATCGCTACTTCTTAGGCAAAACACGTAATCATTGTATTTAAAAAAGTACACTTGCGGTCCAATTTTGTGAAAACAACAGCATGTTCTTATACCCCAAGGATGTAAATCATTTAAATAATTGTTTTTTAAAACCCCAATGGGGCTATGTGAACTCTCCTTAGTGAATAGTCCTCTAAAAATGATGATAGATATCAAAGTATGAATCAACCTAGTCAAATACCTAAGTAAAATACGGCCAAGTTTAGTCTACGAATTCAGGCTTTAAAGGGACTCTCAATGTTTATAAACTACAATAAATGCTTGTTTATATATTCTGTTAATCACTGATGTGGTGGAGTACGTGTTTAATGTATTGAATTGTTTGATGCTCTGGAAGGTATACGATACTCAGACGTTCTTGACTATGCATAATTGTTAATAATAAAAATATTCGTTATTTATTAAATTGGTAAGTTAACATCGGGTATTTACCCGAATATAATTGTCGATTATGGTCATGATTATGAATTAATTTGTTTATAAAAATACTTCTTTAGTTTTGTAATTACAAAACAGACCTGGGTATATAAAAATTATACTATTTATTTTACATTTCAAAACTTTAAGTTTCAATAATTACACTTTTTAGTCCTTTAAACTTTAACAAAAGTTCAATACACTTTAGGTCCTTATAGGTTTGAAACAAAACCCCTAGTTTTCTTGGAATTTGACAAAACAGTCCAATGGGACTTTGTTTACATTTAGTATAATGACTGTTTTGACCCCTTGTTTCGTTAAATTGACACTCTTAGTCCATCAATTAGAAAAATTTCATTTTAACTCCAATATTAAGTTTATAACAAGTGACAATTATGTTTTTCATTAAATGTCCAATAAAGTCTATAAGCTTTTGCCCTAGCTTCGATGTAAATAAGCTCAACGAGCTTTTTATGTTTGGCTAATGGGCCTTATTGGACCATTACAGTCCATTAAGTGTTCTAAGGGTCCATTTAAGTTTTAAAAAGCACAAATGCCTCCATTAAGCTCATTTAAGTCATACTTATTAGTTGGGCTTATTAATAAGCTCGGGATAATGAGCTTATTTGGGCTTATTGGGCTCGTTGGCCTAATAACCTTAACCCGAATGTTTATAAAAGCCCATTAAGGTTTTTCTCATTTGATTTCTAGCTTATTTTCCCTAACCTCATAAGTTCATTTAGGTCGATTTAGTTGTTTGTATGGTGTGGGACTTTTTCATTAAGTCGTTAAGTACGAAATTGAGCTTATTAGGCTCGATATAAGCCCGATAAGGGTTTTAAAGGTTTGGGTTTGATTCCTTTGGGTCCAATAACCTTTATAGGATTATTAGAAGACTTATAAGCTGTTTAAGCTCACGAATACGCTATGGAAGCTTATTCATGGCTTATGGCTTTTTGTGGACTTGGTAATGGGCTAATCGGCCCACTTAGGTTCGTTGGGCTTAAAGAAGCATGCCAAAGGGTCCATTAATGTTCTTAAGTTCATAATAAAAAGCTTAGTAAAGCCTTTTGTAAGTCACGAATAAGCTGTTTTTTTAAGCTTCATTGTAGCTTATGCGCTTCGCGTTTTCTCGAACATGGAACTGGGCCGTTCAAGCCCAATTTAGGTTTCACATTAGGGTTTACATTTCTTGTTAGGGTCCATTGCAAGTCAATAAGCACATAGGTGGTTGCATCTAATTTGATAGATGGAAATTACACTGAGGAAAATTGCATCTAATTTAATATATGGATAATTACATAGAGAAAAATTGTGGGTTGTTATATGATTCATGCCCGATACGCCATATTGGATCCTCCCAATACGCCATATCCACTGGACAGAACTGTACACTGATGTACGAGACAAGACAAATGACGATTCCGTTTCCAAGTCGTTTGAATGGTTACTACTGTGAAGAAAAGAAGGGATCATATGGACCACAATTCTCGGAAGCTTACTCTTGAGCTTGCATATATCGATATAATCCATACCCAGAAAAGGAGAAAAGAAAGACAGGGAGTTTCACTTTACCTTGCTTTATTAATAATGTATTCTTTTGATAAGGCCCTTGTGTGACTTAGGATGTTTGAGCATTAGTGGTTATGCCTCTTCGACTACCTTATACTTAGGATTAGGCGAATTAGCTCAGCATCAGTTGACAGTTGAATTAGCCAACATGACTGTGAATTTATCCCAAAAGGAATAGCTAAAAAACATTGCTAGTAGGAATTGGATAAATTTGTTTTCCCAATACTATTAATCTGCTTAGAACGATTACAGATTACTAACTAACTAGATATGATTTTGCTGTAAGATATCTTGAAGTCGTATGTACTGTCGGTACTAAGTTAGGAAAACATAAATCCTAACAATTACTTTAAGGGTCGGGGAAGAAATGATTATTTTCACAAGCGTTAAACCTGCTAGCAGTTTAATTAAGAGGGTCTATATGCTAAGTTTGTGAGAAAGAATAGAACTTGATTTAGAAGCTAGGCTTATGGGAGAGACTTTGGTGTTAAATAGATCATTAGACCCTTTCTTTGAGGATTACATAGAACTAAATGATCTAAATGAACCAATTGAGCTTAGGAGAAATCAAGGTGATGATTTGATGCCCACCATTGAGGAAGGTGAAGTAATTGAGGAATTTAGAACTAGGGATGATGAACTTAATACTGAAATTGATGATTACCCTAGTTATTGTGACTATGATAAGATAGATTGTGCTCACAACTTAAAGTTTTCATGCATGATAGGATTTGAATTTATGCACGCTAACTTTTTCCCATTATTGTATGTCAATGTGATGTCCAAAAAGTTTCATAATTCTATAATGAAAGATAAGATGGTGTACAAAGGGAATAATGTTATAGGAGCTTTAATGAACGTGCCTATTTTTGTTGGAACCTTTTCTGTTGTGACGGATTTTGCAGTTTTAGAAAATATGGATGCTTATCGTGATGAAGGAATGGGCGATGTTATTTTTGGCGAACCATTTTTAAGAGAAGTTGAAATTAAAACAAGACGGTTCGAAGGGATGATTACCATTTACAATAGTGATGATGAAGTAACTTACCAAATGGTGCGATCACATCCGAGGTTTAAACACCACACTAATGAGCAATGCAACAAGATCCCACCATTACTAAAGGTAAGTGATGAAGATAAGAAGAATGGAATCTCGCATCCATACCAAAAGCTTAAGGGGTTCTACAAAGGAGTATTGAACTTAGGACCCGATTACATTCGAGATGCGAAGATGGAAGAATGGCTCACACGCGGGCATATTAGCGTGTATGAGATGGAATGGTGAAGAAAAGATGAAGAAAAGTCTAACTTAAAGACTTCGCTGTAAACAAAAGTGCTTCTCGGGAGACAAACCAGAATGTTATTTAATTTTATCGAGTCTGTCTTCCTAGACGTCAATACGGAGTATCCGCTCCATATCATACGGC
Organism: Tanacetum coccineum; assembly: GCA_026074375.1. NCBI lineage: Eukaryota > Viridiplantae > Streptophyta > Magnoliopsida > Asterales > Asteraceae > Tanacetum > Tanacetum coccineum. The sequence continues at coordinate 5,111 of BQNB010032067.1, forward strand.
GTATTGATTGTCTGGACATTATCAGTCTTTACTTTTTATGCACTTTAAAAACATTATTGTAATACGGCGTATTTATGCACATGATACGGCGTATTCAACAGACTGACCGTATTTAGATACTTTTTACAGGTTTCTCAATACGGCGTATCCAATGTATTGGATACGGCGTATTGGTCTCCTGTACAGTTTTGTTTAGTTTAGTTTAAATTAACCGTAGGTACCAAGATAGGAATGCACGCTTTTTCCTATATTTTACATAGGACCTCGTGAAAGAAATATCAACGAATGTTGGTGGAGAATTTACAAATCTGGAGATCTTAAAGTGTTGGAGTCTTGGAACTTCAAGGTGGCTGTTCAACACGAATTCTTGCTCAATAAAATCAACATGGAGAATCTACCGAGAAAATATCAAGGGAGTTTCTCGATGTGTAACACCTCCCAAAATCACAACGCTGCGGACTACCACATGTGGGTGCTACTTCTAGATAATACATAGCGCTAGATGCAAGTGAACGACCTCTAAAAGTGTTTGCGTTTATAAAACACTCTCGTGATTTTCATGAAATCATATAATAGTTGTCCTAAAATTGAATCACCCATGAAAAAACTTGAATTGTTAAAGAATCCAATGCACATTAATGAATCCAAGCTTATCATTCTACCTGATGAAAAACATGCTTAAAAGTTGTCAACTGTGTTTAAAGTTGGGTGACGGTCATAGGTTTTTGTAAATATAAACGTTAGTTCCAATAAATGTATCTGCCCACTATATCATTACAGTGTCATATAAAAACGTTTAGTGACTACTGTCTCCCTACAGTATCATAAAATAATTATGTGACCATTTAAATCCTTAAATGTCCTTCCAAAATGAACGTCCTTAATTATTTTTTAGAATATCAATTAGTGTAAAGTATGCGAGACTATTGACAATCCCCAATTGTCAATAAAATGTACGATTTAAAAAGTTGGATCACAAATATCCAAAAGTATGTATTGCCACTTTATTCAAGTGTGTATAAAACCATGATTACTATTACTCTAAGTTCATAAAACTATGACGTTTTGAGACCTGTCATGTATTACCTACTTTATTCAAGGCACATCAGTAGAGTGTGACCCACGTAGGTGTTCCCTCCATGAACACTGGGCATAATGAAAAATAATATGTACCCATCATGTGTTCCTCCAAGAACACCCGGGCCTAGTAATAAAATAATATGTTCCTCATGGGGTTGTTCCCTCCAAGAACACCCGGCAAGTAATGATTGTTGGGCCCTGCAGGCGCCAATCCTCACTCTCGTGTAATCCGAACATGGTATAACGTTCGTTCCCAGTGATTAGCTAGTCCCTGAACGGTGGTGGATTGTCAATCAAATAGATCTTTTCATAACATTCGCGCTCACCCTCAAGTGATTTACAGTTACATGCAACTAAGCTAGAATCGGGTTAATCATAAAAGGTATGGGATAATGCAATTTACGTTCAAAATGTGTGTGAACCAAGTATTGGTATCTTCCCTCGCGTGATATTAAATGGGAAGTATGTAAAACCAAACAGGTAATCAACCACGTAATGCATTATTAAACAAGCATGTTCTCACCTAAAAATATATGTAAAAACCAGTAAATACATGGGGCTATGAATCTACCGTGATGGTTGTGAAGATGGATTGATAGTGTGGCATCTAGTATGCACACACAACGAAAGACGAAAACAGCTGACGAGAAGTTTTCGTTGAATCTTAACGGTTAAATCCACTAGTTTAGAATAAGAATTTAGTTTCACGACAGATGATTCTAACATCAACGCGACCCGTTGGATAAAAGATTTTGGTTGTTCGTAGTGGCTTAGTTTGGGTCTAGTGGTTGGTTCGGTAAAATAATTCAAAAGTAAATATAATTATATGGTGAATTATATAACAAAGTATGTAATATAATTCCCTATATATTACTTGAAAGATACACACTTTTATATTCATTACGATATTATATAATAACGACCAGAAATCGAAAGATTAATTTGAAGTATGCTATACCGTGCAAGTATTACGTAATAAGTGTAAGCAAATAATTAAACCAAATGGTTTGACACGTTTTCGGAAATCACCAATATTAATAAATAAAAATTCTTGCATACACGTAATCGTACGCTTTAAAGTTACTAATTAAGTACAGGGGTTGGGTGTTCTAAAGGTCATTATAAGGTTAGACTTTATTTTCTAGCTAGGATTTATAAAACAACATTTTATAAATTAATATTTTGTTTGTTGTCGAGTTATTATGAAATTATAATTTAAAACATCTTTAAATTATAACTTAGCCCATTTATCGTCCTTCAAAGACGATAAGAGTTGTATCTAAAAATATTTTTAGAAATTTCGCCATGGGACTTTCGTTATGTGACGTTTCCCATTTTATTACAAACTAACGTTTTTCACTTTTCAATCAACAAATCTAGGTTGCAAAATGCATTCGTGTTTCAATATTTATCTAGACAACCTTTAAGTACTAAATGAAATAATTAAAGTCAAACACCCTTTTAAGCGATGAACGAAACACGCCCTATGTGGGCTTTCAAAACCACAACCAAACACCCTTGTGTTGGTGTTTACCACAAACCAAACGCACCCATTTGGTGTTGCTGCCAAAACAAATGCACCCGCTGTGGTGCTGGATGTGGGACGAGCCAAATCGCGCCCTAATCTTGTTAGTAACCTAAAAAACATAACACTCCTAGCTTGCTAACCCGGGAACCACACCAACAAACACCCTTTTCGTGGTGGCTGTCCTAAACCAAATTAGGCCCACCACGGCTGTTAATCACATAAACCGAACGCACGACGGTGGTGTTGCATGTCAACAAATCACCCCTGATGGCTGGTAGTGTAATAGCAATACAAAACACGCCCCAGCTGATAAACCCACCGAACCTTTGCTGTGTGAACCAGAACCCATAACGCACCTTTGCTGGTGAAAACACAAAACCAACCACACTCTCGGTTATGTTAATACAAACCCAAACGCACCCTTGGCGGTGAACCACACATCAATCGCTACCCTTGGGTTTGTGACCCAAACCAGAACGTCCCTTCCGGCTGTTTTACAGCCAAAACCCGACACCCATACGCACTCTCGGCTGTTGTTATACAGCCAAACGCTCCAAATATCACTGCGCGCTTTACCAATAACCACGCACCCTATTGCTCGGTGTTAATGACCCAAAAACTAAAACACCCTTCGTTGCTTGTACACAGCGAAACATAAAACGCACCCTCGTGCTTATTACCACCATCGACGCCACCCTCGAGGAGGTTGTTGCTGGTGGTGCTTGGTCAGTGGGATGGGTAGAATGGTTGATGGTGCGTGTTGGTGCTGACTGACTAGTGGTTAGGTGTCGGTATGATGACGAGGAGGTGGTGGTGACGATGAGGTGATGATGGTGTGATGTTGCTTGGAGATGAAGATTATGTGATGCTGTGGACGGTGGTGGTGTGGCGATGAGTGGGTGTGGTTGGACGACGCGCTGAGACAGCAGTAGGGGGGAAAGACGTTTCTTTGTGTTAGTGTGTGTGGTTCGAGTTAGATCCGGTGATGAGGAACATATTTGGTGTTGGCCCGGAAAACTCGCCGGAAAAGTTTTCTGGCGGCGGCGGTGGTCGAGTGGTGGCCGGCGGTGGCCGGAAAGGTTGTGTGGGGGAAGAGTCGCGCTTTGTATGTGAATAGTGTGTATGTATAAGTTGGGATGGAAATGAAAATTTAATATATAAATTTTATATATATAATAAAATTTATAACTTGAAATGATAATTTGTAAATTTTTAGTATAGTTTTGATAACTATCGGTTCGGGACTCGTTTGAGCAACTTAACGAATGATTCAACGCACGAAACTTTCGCCATTGTTTCCTAAATCATTTTTCTGATAAAAATGAGTATTTACTTGATAATATTTCATAAATATTTTTATAACATTTATAAAAATATCTGTTATTTATTTTGTGAACCGGTTACGCCTTGTCTGAAATAGAAAAGAAAAAAATGGATTTCAACTCGAATATTCGCGTTCTCAACAAACGCTTTTAATTAAATTGCTAAGTATTTTATTAAATATTTTTATTTAATAAAACGTGATAATTAAATATAATTTAATTATTTTTGTGTTTCTAAAAATCTTTGCGAAGCATTTCGTTCACCTTCTGACTGTTTTCGGGTCTCGGTCAAAACTAAAAAGTTGTCAGGAATGTCGTTTTATTCAAATTGCATTTAGGGTACCGATTAATGAAAATGTGCTTAGATGGTCATTCTTATAAGTCAAGCCAGACCCTAAAAGTCAAAGATTGAAATCGTCATTCAAAATTTTGAAAATTCTCGGATGTTACAGGATGGAATTAGAATGTTTACTTGTCCTAATTTTCACAATAAAAAGCTTAAATTATGCTCAAATTTAAAAAAATTTCAAGCATACTTTTGTGAAATTACATGTTACATAACCCACACAATAACCCTTGTTAGATATTGTGAGATTTCAACCTTTCCGTTTCTATAATGTTTTACCCGAATTTATTTAAAAATTTGAGTATGCTGTGTGATGTTGTAGACTTTCGAAATTGGCTGGTATTATCTATCGAGACCACAATTATTGAGATTTGGATTTAATTGAGTAACTTGTTTAAATTGGTAAATCTTAAGATTACAACCAAATCGCCTATACATGTTGTTTATTAACTAACTACACCGGTTAGTTAACCTCCGTTTAAAACCCTTCCACTCTCATCTTTAGAGTGATGATCCACTAGAGAACAACCGTAGAGCCAGTATCTTTTAGGAATTTACACCAATGTGATTTGTTTCGTTACACCCCTTTCCACCTTAACCTACTGTTAGATTATGTTTATTTACGGTTGCGAGTTGCTTAAAGTGTTAAAAGTCTGTTATCCGAGTCTTGTGTCATTTCTATCTTTGGTGTGGTTGGAAATTTGCACATTGCAAATGGGAATGTATACTAGTAGTCAAAGCTCATGTGATTTTACTACATTCACAATTAATGGTGAATCCGAAGAACGAAGAAATTACCAAAGGAATTATCCAGAATTATTATGATCGTGAAGATGATGAAACTATATTGAGATTTGAATTTTAGTTAGCAAAAAAAAGAGAAAATTTGCAAAAAAAAGAGAAAGAAAGTTTGAAGATAATCATTTCGCGAAAGAGCATTACCGAAGGAATTATACGAAGGATCGATTATTCGTTGATACGTCAAAGAAAATCAACGATGTAGAGTATTGTACAAATGAAAGGATTATCGCCACTTACCTTGTAGAGTAAGTAAAGTTTTGGGATGTTTTGGGAAGTTGGGACCGTTATGGACGCCAACTTCGGTTGTTGTTTTTGATCTCTGATCAGACGTTGACAATAGTAGTGTCTTTGTCTAATAACGTCTGAAAAATAATTTAATAGCCAACAATACAATATTAAAACAACACAAATAAACAATCATATCAACACACCCATAATATACTACCCTACACACTATAGATTTCAAATACTCTGATAATAACATTACTATTAATTATCCAATCTATTAATTCACATCCCTTATCTTTTTATTAATCCAATAACATCTATTCCACTAAATAGTTTTTACCTACTTAATTATAAATTTACTACTTAAACCAACCCAAAAAATCAACTCTCTACCCACAACAAAATCAAAACACTTATTTCCATTCTCCAACCCCATATACACTACCCCCATTCAACTTTTTATACACATATTATTACAAATACTCCCACCAATCCCATATTACACTCCCACTCAACTAAACTCTACAACCACCCCCACCTCCAAACCCACCCACCCCCCCACCACATACCAATAAACCCCTTTAAAACATTTCAAAATATTATTATCATATACACCAATCCCATCAATTCAATCCACCACTACCCTACCCCTCACAATCTCTACAACTAACCCATAACCCCACTTCAAATAATCTATCAAATCTAGTGGAAACACAACCAAAAACTATCTTATAATTTAAAAGATACCTATACCTCTCACTCCACCCATCAAAACCCCCCCCCTCCCCACACAACTTTCACACAAAATACCCCAACACCCGTCACTAGAGAATCTAGTCCCCCCTACTTAAACCCTATTTTTTATACAGATACCATCCCACCCCCAACCTACACAAAACACTCTATAAACACCCCCCTCACAACACACCTCAAAATACAACTAACAATCCCCCTCCTTTACCAACCACCATAACAAAAACCAAAAAATTTCTCAACCCTACAACATTCGATTACCATTTATCCCCCAACATCAACCTTCTCTCCAACACATCTCAACCCATCCTACAATATCCTAAACCCACAAATCCTACCCCCACCCTCCTACAAATACCCTTCATATTCTTCTTATCCAATCTAGCCATCACTCACCCCCTCCACCTCTCAACACATACCCCACCCCCTAACAATCTTCACACCAACCTCCTTAAACCAATATAATTCACAATCCACTAAAAACAAATCCCCTAACACCACCTATTACCCACCCCACCCCCTCCCAAACACCCAACCTCCTTCACCCCCCACTTATCACTCCTACAATCAACACCTCACAACTATCATAGTCTATATAGAAAAAGACAAAGATGAATGTATATATAATAGTCACAACAACTTAGTAACCCTACTAGTAATAAGAACTTGAATAAAATAATATACAGATACAACAAACAGAATAGATTGGACTAACCCCTATATACTAGAGAACAAAAACTCCTCTTGACCAACATATAGTGATATTTTTAGCCCTCATCCCTTAAATTTAACTGTCTCCTATAAAAGATCACCAACCCACTTCTTCCACTATACAACTTTGTCAACATATACTAAAAATACACACAGAAACATAGAGAGAGACAGAGTTACAGATAGATAATATATACTTTAAATCTAGGATACCCAAGATGTATAGTTCAATCATCCACAATGTACAACAACATCCTTAATAGATATAGAACTCAGAATATCATAGACGCCTGAGCTCTAACTAATGATAAATAATAGAGAATGTCACCTCAAGGAGTCAATAGGAATAGTAAAAAGAAACTAGACACTAAAACAATGATAAAAACACCAATCATAATGTAAAATAGATGAGATAACAAAAAAAAAATAATTTTACATCTCTAAGAGTTTCTATCTATCTAATCTAGTGCTCCATATCCATAATTCACTGTGTAGATATGATTACCCCATTCTTAACACTTACTTGTAAATCAGTCACCAAAACTACATAGAGTATCCCCTTACAGTCACACGGACCACCTCCAATCCCAAGAAGGGTAGAGATATAACAACTACAATATTAACTTATACCTCATAGATAACAATAAGCTAAACAATTCATATAATTGAAAGAGTCATTATACAAGATAACTATGAATTTGTAACACTCCCTTATGTACCAGATAGTAACAAACCCCAATCCAAACCTATCAGTAAACCATATGTGTCTAACTCATATACCCCTATTGTATATACTATAGAGTTTGACATAGTAAATATCCCTACCTATCTCGTAAGATATACTGAGTGTTACCCTAACACTAGAGTAGAACTTGAAGAGAGAATCAATGCATCTTCTGTTGCTGTTGAATCTCTTGAAGATAGATTTGTAATCTGTGCTAATGTGTAAGGATGCTTTATAGAGGTATATATGCTGTTTAATTGTTGTGTGTGTGAATTAAGTGTTGTCTAGGTCTTAGGAATGATGTTGTGTGTTAAGGTACTTGTGAAGAATGGCTTATGCCTGCCTGTGTGAGAGAAGTATAATGTATGTTGCTAGTGTGTATTAAACATGTACCAGTATTTCTAATGTCGGATTTGTGTGTGGCGTTAGTGTAAGTGTGTTCTTACGATAAGGGTTTGTCGATTTCCTGTCTGTTCTAGTGTATGTCTGTGTGTGTGTGTGCAATTAGCTTGTGTGGTGGTAAGAGTGTGTTGTCATTTGAATGTGAGAGATTTTAGTCACTTGACTGAGTGTACTCGTGCCAGTGTGTTGTTTGGATTTGTGAGTGTCCTCCCCCTTTTTATTTAGTGGTTGTGTGTGATTTAGATTTTCGACTAGGTTTAACAGATAGGATTAGAATTAGGATGAAGAAGTGAACAGAGTATGTGTGGTCGTGTGTTGAGTGTTTATTTAATTTAAAGATTGTGGTAGATGTTAAACCTATGCTCTTAGTGTGTTAATCCCCCTCAAAACACCCTGTAGTTTTGTGATGTGTGAAACTTGTGTCTACCGTGTGTGAGTGCATGATGTTAAAGTAGTTTTGGTGTGTTGGGTGTGTGAGTACTAACTGTGTAAGTTGTGTGAATTATTCTTTTAAACTTGAATCATATGTATAAAAGTGAATCCTGTACCCTATAATACATGTGTTGTCCATTTGTAGGTAATGTGTAGTGAAAGTTCTAGGTGTGGGAAGTGATCGTAACGATATCTATGTGTGTGTGATTCTAGATATTAGCTATAAGTTACTGTAGAATTGAATTCGTGAGTTCTGTGGTTCTATGTCTGAGCGAAAAGACTTGTAAGTGACATGAATGTCTTAATGTCCTTTGTGATGTCATGATTGTGTGTGTGTGTGTTGTTGGTGAGATCTGGTGTGTAGTTTGTTTAAGAAACCTCCCTGTTAGTAGTGAAGTTTGGAGTGAGTTTAGTAGTTGTAGTGAAAGCAAGTGCTTGGCTGTGTATGTGGGAAGTTTTGTTGTGCCAAGTGTGTGCGCTAATTTCAGTGTGTGTCTGAACTCTCCACGGGGAATGTGACATTACTTTAGAGAACGCAGTGCCTCTTTAAGATAGTGTGTTTAGAGAGATCCAATGTAGTAGGTGTCTGTTCTGTGTGTATGTGAACCCTAAAAAGTGTTTCTTTTTTTTATTTTTTTTTTTTTTTTTTCTTTTTCTCTTCGTTTTTTTTAATTTTTATTCTTTTTTTTTTTTTTTTTGTTTTCTTTTTTTGTGTGTTTCTCTGTTTTTTGTTTGTTTTTGTGTTTATTTTGTTAGTGTTTTTCTTTACAATTTGTTAATTTTGTAATTTTTTTTTTGTTTTTTTATAGTTTGTTGTTTCTTTATTTTTTTTTTCTGTAGTACTAGTTGAAAATTATGTGATATGTGAGGAGAAGATGTGTTTTAAAATGAGAAACATGTGTGTGGTGAAACTGTTACTAATGTAGATTACCAGGTAATATAATGTCTGTATGTGATTAGGGAAATGAGAGCAATTGTAGCCATCTGATACTCCTATCTAGTCAATGTCACACAATCAAGTGTGTGTATGTTCGCGTTGTGAATACTTTGTCTGTTGGTGCTAGAAGTTGTCTAGGTCATGTGTGACCTCGCCTCCCAGTGTCAAAAATTGGTTTGGATTGCATCGCAACGTGTGACCTAAATCTCTCATATGTTCATCTGGTATGCGCGCTCAATGCATTGGTCGTACAGATCGTCCTGTTTGGTTGTTGTTGGTGATTCAGGTGTGTCTTGTATACATGTGATGACGGGGAATCTGCCTCATGCTCATGAATTATGTGTGCTGTGTGTAAAAGTGTAGTATCTGTCTGTGGACAGTTTAGATGTGGAGAATCTGATGTAATTTGTTGGTGCTGTGTGTGATGGGTTACGAAGATTACGTGATTGGTGACAGTGTGATCTCCATTCGCGTTAATACTATGTAGAAGGACTTGGACACAATCTCTTTTCTGTAGGGCAATTTTGTGATTCAGACCTTGAAGTTGCATTCAGAAAGCATTCGTGTTATGTTAGAACTAAAGATGGTGTGGACTTACTTAAAGGTTCTTGGGGCTCAAATCTATACACTATCTCTGTTGAAGACATGATGAAGTCCTCTCCCATATGCTTATTGTCAAAAGCCTCAAAGAACAATTCATGGTTGTGGCATCGTCAGTTAAACTATTTAAACTTTAGTACCATTAATGATCTTGCTAGAAAAGATTTGGTAAGAGGCTTACCAAGGTTGAAGTTTGAGAAAGACCATCTTTGCTCGGCCGGTCAACTAGGAAAGAGCAAGAAGTATACCCACAAACCCAAATCCGAAAATACCATGTGAAGTTCTACATTACCCTTCACATGGATTATGGGCCAATTGCGAGTTGTAGAGTATTAATGGGAAGAAATATATTTTGGTAATCGTGGATGATTATTCACGATTTACGTGGGTTAAGTTTTTTAGATCCAAAGATGAAACTTCAGAGTTCGTCATCAAATTTCTAAAGCAAATACAAGTCGGTCTCAAAAAAACTGCCAGATACATCCGAACAGACAATGGCACAGAATTTGTCAATCAAGTTCTGACTGAGTATGATACCCAAATTATACATGTTTTTGGTGGCGTTATTTGCATATATTAATCACTGTGTCTCCGTGTGAAACTTTTGATACTTAATGGTGTCTTGATTGCTTGCAGGTTCACTTGAAGACATCCCGAAGATAAACACAACAAAGATCGAGTATTTATATGCTAAAGAACACAACATACAAGAGAGAAATAAAATTCAAGTTCTAAAGTGCAAATGTGCGCCGCACTTACCAATTGTGCGCCACACTTTATTTCATCCAAGTCAGAATTAATTGAGTTATGTTAAAATTCACCATTAACTCTACAAGTACGCCACACTTACTATTTTGTGCGCCGCACTTCCCACCTGATTATGAAAAATTAATGAAGACTTAAATGCTACTGCAGTAACTCCCTAAGTACGCCGCACTTAGAACCTTGTGCGCCACACTTTCTCAATAAACATTTATTACCCTCGCATTTAATCTCCAAGTACACCTTACAACCTTGTGCGCCGCACTTTTACCCCTGACTTAGCCTATAAATAGGGGACGAATTTCACACATTTCATTCATCCCTCATCCTACTACTTCATCCTTCAATCAATCCTCTCATCTATTCTTCAACTCATACATACCACTTTCCAAATTCACAAAGCATAAACACCACACCCTTTTGAAGATTCAAGATCAAACAATCAAGAACGGAGTAGAATATCATATTAGTATATTAGAATAATGGAAATTCATGTTGAATCAATCGATGTTATGAACCTCATAGCCATGAGAGGCTAAATCTCTCACGACTACTCGGTGACGTTATGATAATGAATAAGTGTTTGGTATGATCGTGATCTTTTTAATCTCAAGCTTATGTTGCAATCCTGTTATATCTTATCTTATCAGTTTTTGCTTATCAACTTAGATTATATAATCATACCGGTATAGGTCGAAAGACCCGTTATGATCTATGTGATTTTAAAGATTTGTCTATGATCTTTATCGTCTGTGCCGAGAAATCCACTTTCGTGAATTGATAAACAAAATAAGTTTTGATATAATAAGTGACTAAACTATTTGAGTGACACATTTGGTCTAGTCTACTAAATATAAGTCTTGAGTTAATTAAGTTAATTTGTGAAAACGTTTTCTGATGAGAAATCCTTTTTATAAGTTAAGGTTTCATCTTCGAGGTCGTAATCATTTCCAACACTTATAAATTATTTTCAACTATCCGAGTAGTCATCTTTATTATCATTGGTAAAACAAAAAGTTATTTTTAAGTTAAAGGTAACCACTTGACTCTCGTCAAAGGAAACCAATTTGATGGTAGAACCAAAACTGATCCTCATAAACACATTCATGAATTTCTCGGAATCTGGTATATGTTTAAATACAGAGATATTGAAAATGAAGCTGTCCGCCTATTGATGTTTCCCCTATCACTCACTGGAGAAGTAAAAACACGGCTGAACGAACTCAATGAAGGAACTATTGAAACGTGGGATGAACTTCAAACTGCTTTCATTAGCCGATTCTCCCCCAGTTCTTTTTGACCGACTCCTCGGAGAAATCCGTGCTTTTTCTCAACATGAAAACGAATCTCTGACCGATGCTTGGCTCGTATGAAAGAAATGTTCCAAAATTGACATGGTCATAACCTTTTCAAAGGTAATATTATCAAAATATTCTATCATGGTCTTAACGAAATAACCCAAGAGGTTCTGAATGACGCAGCTGGTGGTATTTTCCTCTATAAAACACCAAATCTAGCTTATCAGCTTCTCGAAGATAAAGTCTTACTCAAGCTCGATTGGGCTAAAAATCAAAAGACCAAAACATCTCTTAAGAAAACTGTTGCTTTCGCCGATAAAGGTAGCAGTAATACCGATACTGACAAAATTATGGCCCGAATGGATGCCGTGATCATAAAAATGGATGCTCAGTACAAAGAACTTCAATCTCGTGCTAAACAACCCATTGAAGGGGTTGAAGAATGAAAAAGAAATGTAAGGATAAAGGGTGTAAAGAAAGAAGCCCTCCATACACTTAGGCAGAAACCGGGTCAATACATAAACTGTCGGAAACACTAAGGTGTTGTCTGACATTGAAGACTGTCATGGACCCAGTGACGCTATGCACAACCCTCCCTAGCCACTCAAGGTCTCTCAAAAGACTCTTGTTTCATTTCTCACGGAGATTACACGCATTTCTATTGACTTTCTCACTCCGAGTTAGTTGATATTGAAAAGGTGGCAGTCTGCTCTAGCCTCCGATCACTAAAATCAAAGTGCACTATTGAGTCTAGAGCCAAAAGAGATCATCCATAAATCTCATTAGGACACTTGTCAAATTAAGCTTGCTAAATCACACAATGTGAATAACAAGATATATACTAAGAGTCCTACGCATTATCCTTGTGATTTTGCCAGAACATCCGAGTGATTTCATTCACAATGAAGATGGAAATCCTGCTTGAGTCAACATCAAACAAGCTCATGGTAGGTGACTTGTGCGATTCCTTTTGAATCAAACTTGTGACAACTGGAAAGAAACGATGGTGCGATTCTATAAGAATTAAACTTGTTCCAGGTTATGAATTGACGATTGATGATGAATTTTGAAATGATTAACACTCTCGATGTGTCACAAAACCACTTTAGCAAGTGACACGTCGATTGATTTTCAAATCAATTTTTTACTTCAATCGGTGAGATAGTAACTCGCTGGTTCACTCTTATCGTGCTGTCTGCTTTGAGACGTTCCGATAATGAGAACATGCTGAGTTTGATGAATCTAATACACATGTGTTAGAAAGATTCTATACTTCAGCTGGAAATCCTGTCAAGGAGATTCTTCTTAAATTGAATCTACCTGATCACAGGTCGATCCTCACGGATTCGAAGGTTACTCCAACCAAACACGGGCGAATGACAAAGCCATATTCGTCCCCCCGCTTTATTGCTAACTATTTTATTACATGAAACTTAAAGATGGTGGTGAAGGTACCTGTTTCCCGCTGACTCACAAGATTCATAGCCACATGCTCATACCAGACCGACAAACATAAAGACATCATGAAAGCTCAAGTACATGTTTCAAGACTTCTGCTACTCTGATACCGTACGTCTTTCTTGAAGTGACAAAGTATTAAAGTCAAAGAATTTCAAAGAAGTTTTCGTCACTCTGACACCAAACGTCTTTCTCGAAGTAACGAAGTGTTAAAGTTAAGGAATTTCAAGAAAGATGCAACATTAAAGCTTTTCAAGTCAACAAATCAAGAAAGGTATGAGCATGTCGGTCCCAAGTCACAAGTTTCACAAGATGGCAAAGTTCATTAAGATGGCGAAGAGATTATGCTTGGTTGATGATCTCAAGATGCTCAAGATCACATTCTCACATACAAGTTAAAGATAAAGGAACAAGCTCGATCCCACGGTCACTAATCACTACAACCTATTTACAAGAGTAAATCAAGAAATGAAGTTTACATGCTAAAGACTACAGATGAAGCATAGTATGCTAGGTTTAAAGTTTTGTAAATTGGAGTGACCTCCCTTAGTAGGAGATTGTTATAAACAAGAAAAGTACCGGTCACTTCTAATATGTATTAGTCTTAGCCCGTAGTTAATCATATGTCAAGTAAAGTAATCTAATATGGCCCAAGGCCCATGGAAAGCCTATCTAGGTCCATGGCTGGCCACATCTCATGTATAAATACCCTCTCCATGCTTTGGAGAGGGTGTTGGTTGGTTTTGTATTCTCATTTCACTAATGAATTATATGTTTCTTACTTTCTCTCTCTAGAATACATCCTTCCTTCCACTCTCTCTCACTAAGTTCCTTCCCATATCATATCAAAGATTACTTGTATTCTTCAACCAGTATTATTTATCCAATTGTCGATATTCCTTGGGTTAGTCCTATTCACTGTGTACCAAAGAAAGGAGGTATTACAGTTATCACAAACAAAAATTATGAACTTGTCCCAACAAGAACCGTTACGGGTTGGCGAGAATGCATCGATTATCATAAACTCAATGAAGAAACCACAAAAGATCATTTTCCTTTGCCGTTTATGGATCAAATGTTAGAAAGACTCGCAAGAAATAAATATTTTTGTTTTCTCGATGGTTTTTCTGGATATTTTCAAATTCCTATCGACCTTATGGACCAAGAAAAAACAACATTCACATGTCCTTTCAGAACATACGCTTATAGGCGAATGCCTTTTAGGCTATGTAATGCCCCAGCTACATTCTAAAGATGCATGTTAGCAATCTTTCACAACATGATCGAAGAATTCGTCAAAGTATTCATGGATGATTTCTCCGTCTTTGGAAACTCTTTCGATAAATGCCTAAACAATATGCTCATCTTGTCCTTAATGGGGAAAAATGTCACTTCATGGTCAAAGAAGGAATTATGCTTGGACATAAGATGTCTAGCGCAGGACTTAAAGTCGACAAAGCAAAAATTGACGTAATCTTAAAACTTCCACCCCCTACTAATATCAAAGGTATAAGAAGATTTCTTGGACATGCCGATTTTTACCAACGTTTCATTAAAGATTTTTCAAAAATTGCTCGACCTCTAACTAAGCTGCTTGAAAAGTATACTCCATTCGAATTCAATGACGAATGTCAAAAAGCATTTGAAATATTGAAAGAGAAACTCACATGTGCTCCTGTGATCATAAGCCCAAACTGGAATCTTCCGTTTAAACTTATGTGTGATGCAAGTGATTTCACAGTTGGAGCTGTCTTAGGTCAAAAAGATGGTAAAAACTTTCACCCGATCTATTTAACAAGTAAAACCCTAAATCCCGCTCAACAAAAATACACCGTAACTGAAAAAAAACTTATGGCTGTAGTTTTTGCATTTGATAAATTCAGTTCCTATCTTATTCTATCAAAAACCATTGTTCACACTGATCATTCAGGTCTTAAACATTTATTCAAAAAAAAGATGCAAAACCCCATCTTATTCGATGGATTTTACTCTTATAAGAATTTGACATAGAAATCAAGGATAAAAAAGGAATAGAAAATGTCGCAGCTGACCACTTGTCTTGAATTGAAAATGACAAGTCAAGTGATGACAGTGAAGTGGATGATAACTTTCCTGGAGAAACTCTTATGGAAATTAACACCAAAGATGAACCATGGTTCGCAGATTTTGCAAACTACTTGGTAGCTAATATTATACCAAAAAGGATGACTAAACTTGTAAAAGTTTATAAACCAAGGGTATATATAAATGAACCCTACCTTTTCAAAGTATGTTCTGACGGAATGATCAGACGCTGTGTATCCGGATCAGAAACCCGAACAATCTTAGATCAATGTCACCACGGACCAACCGGTGGACATTATGGACCCAATATAACCGCCAAGAAGGTCCTAGACTCAGGTTTTTACTAGCCACCAATTATTAAAGAATCTCACACTATAGTTCAAATTTGCGAAGCATGCCAAAAAACGGGAAATATATCAAAACGTAATGAGATGCCCTTAAACAATAGTCAAGTATGTGAAATTTTTGATATATAGGGTATTGACTTTATGGGACCATTCCTAAAATCGCATAAGTTTGAATACATTCTTGTCGATGTTGATTACGTATCTAAATGGACTGAAGCTCAGGCTTTACCAACCAACGATGCCCGAGTTGTTGTCACTCTCTTAAAGAAACTATTCTGCCGTTTCGGGTTGCCCAAAGCTCTAATCAGCGATCGAGGTACTCACTTCTACAACAAAATAATGGAATAACGATGAAGAGATATGGAGTTAACCACTGTTTTTCTACAAAACACGAACAAAGCTCTTAAGAGAATTCTTGAAAAAATTGTTAAAGACAATCCTGCTATTTTGTCAAGGAAACTTGATGACGCTCTGTGGGCTTTTCATACTGCTTATAAAACACCTACTGGTACCACACCTTACAAACTAATATATGGAAAGAACTGGCACTTACCATTTGAAATTGAACACAGTGCATACTAGGCCTTGAAGAATTGTAATCCAGATCTGATCGCTGCTAGTGAAAAATAAATGTTCCAGTTACAAGAATTAGATGAACTTAGACATCAAGCCTATGAAAAATCTCGATTATACAAGGCTAGAACCAAAGTCTGGCACGATAGAAAACTAAGAATGAGAAAAGAATTCAAACATAGAAACAAGGTTCTACTCTTTCACTCAAAGTACAAATTTAAACAGCCGAAACTCAGATCCCGTTGGCTAGGACCATATGTGGTGAAACATCAATATCCATCCGGATATGTTGAACTATATGGTAAAGATGGAAAAACGTTTATTGTTAATGGCCATCGACTAAAACTATATCATGAAGAAGAAGATTATAATGACCCAAGGGAAGAAGTCACTCCCTTCTTTCCCAAAGAATGACTCACCAAGTTCGAGTCTAGCTAACGACTCTCTTAAAAATTAAGCGCTTCTCGGGAGGCAACCCGTGCTTCACTTAAGTGTGGAGGAGTCCCTCCTCCATTCTTCTTTCATATCCTTTATTTATTTTCTAAAAAAACAACAAAAATATTTTCTTTTTGTGTGCTTTTGTATTTACTTTTATGCAGGTAATATAGCTTAAAGATTTGGAAAATTATGAAGTCTGCTCAAGGATAGCTCTCTCGCAGCTATATATCTATATGCCCCGGGAAGTACCGTTTTCCCTTAATTTTCCCTATTTTATCTCTATTATCAGTTATCACATTGAGGGCAATGTTCAACTTAAGTGTGGAGGGGAGCCAAATAGGAAAAATTAATCATATCCCTCCATGTTTGCCCTGTCAAAATTTTTGCCTATTGACACTTTCAAAAATCTTATAATATATATGCTTTCAAAAAATTAAAAAACGCTCTTAGTAAGGCAAATCCAACCGGATTGACTCTATAGCTAGCACAACCTAGTCCACTAAATTGTGAGAATTATAAGCCTTTAGAATATTCAGGTACCCACTTTTGGTGCCTAAGATAATTGATGCCTTTAGCTTGTTCAAGTTAAGGAGTGAGCAATCATATGTATCTATTCCATCGTTATGGGATGTGTCCATATGTGGGTTTGTCGCCTTTTTTCTAGAAACAATGGTATTGGTTGATGAATTTATTGCGTGGCCTAGGGAATTTAAAAGCTCTAGAATTTGTGCTTGATCATCATTTACTAGACTGAAGCCAGATTAATCATATGTTATGAATCCCGCAAGTTCTTGTTCTTGCAAGTGCTTCCTTTCGTGCTAAGTTGCTGAAATTCCTAAGTAAGAAGTTAAAGTTAAAAGATGAAGTTTTGCGCCAAGCCTTAGTTATTACAATCATGGTAAAAAAGAGTATATAATAGTTCAAGAAATAAAATCTTAAGTTCTGGCACATGAAGATTAGTATATGCTCTCGCATCAGTATAAAGTCCCTCCCTTCGGTTAGGTTTATGTGTCAAGTACAAGCCTATGGTAGCTGTCTAAATTATGTCTGTGCAAATTGAGTGTCTCTGAAATATATATATATATATATATATATATAAAACCCTGTCTTAGTGGCTGAGTGAATTTTAAAATCAAACACATTTCCATGTGAGGTGCTATGTTATATGTCAATGCCTGAAAAGTTATGTAACCTGTAAACACTTGCAAAATCCAAATTTTCTCTACGTCACGCTAAATGATTTTTATTTTTCTCACATTGATTGCTTGAGGGAAAGCAATAGCTAAGTGTGGAGGGATTTGATAACGCCCAAATTATACATGTTTTCGGTGGCGTTATTCATATATATTTAATCATTTCTCGTGAACTTTCGATACTTAATAGCATGAATTGCTTGCAAGTTACACTTGGACATCCCTCGTAGGATAAGAACACAGACAAAGTATCGTGATATTTATTACGCTAAAGAACACAAAACATACAAGAAAGAGATTAAAATTCAAGTCAAAGTGCAAATGGTGCGCCGCAATTATCAGTTCCGTGGGGCCGCACTTAGTCTCTCGCAAGTCAGAAGTAATTAAAGCTTAGTCAAAATTTAGCATTAACTCCATAAGTACGCCGCACTTACAACTTTTTGCGCCGCACTTCCTATCTGACTATGAAGAATTAATGAAGCTTAAAATGCTACTGCGCAATTAAGACCCTTATACGCCGCGACTTACAAAATTTGTGTGTCGCACTTCTTTAATAAACATTTATTACCCTCGCATTTAATCACCAAGTACGCCGCACTTACAACTTTGTGCGCCGCACTTTCACCCCTTATGTAGCCTATAAATAGGGGATGAATTTCACACATTTCATCCATCCCTCATCTACAATCATTCCTCCTCCCTAAACCCTAAACCCTAAACCTCACACACACCACTTTCCAAATCATCCACCAAGCATAAACACCATACCCTTTTGAAGATTCAAGATCAAACAACCAAGAACGAAGTAGAATATCATATTAGTAAATTGGAATAATAGAAATTCATGTTGAATCAAGCAATGTTATGACCCACTTAGCCATGAGATGATAAATCTCTCATGACTACTCGGTGACGTTATGATAATAAATAAGTGTTTGGTATTATCGGGATCTCTTTTATCTCAAGCTTATGTTGCAAACGTGTTATATCCTATCTTATCGGTTTTTTCTTATCAACTTAGATTATATAATCATATCGGTATAGGTCGAAAGACCCATTATGATCTATGTGGTTTAAAGATTTTTCTATGATCTTTATCATCTATGCCGAGAAATCCACTTTCGTAAATTGATAAACAAAATAAGCTCTGATATAATAAGTAACTAAACTATTAGAGTGACACATTTGGTCTAGTATACTAAATATAAGTCTTGAGTTAACAAAGTTAATTTGTGAAAATGTTTTCTAGACGAGAAATCCTTTTTGTAAGTTAGAGGTTCCATTTTCAAGATCATTTCCAACACTTATAATTATTTTCAACTATCTGAGCAGTCATCTTTATTTTAATTGGTAAAACAAAAAGTTATTTTCAAGTTAAAGTTTATTTTCTATAACAACCCGTAATTTTTATCAATGTAATTATCTGTCTATTAAATTAGATGCACTATAATATCCATCTATTATATATATACCACCTTTTTACAGGGAAATTTTTGCTATATCTCATTATGCAACATAACTTGCATCTCTAAAGTAAACGAGCTCAAGCAACCTCCACTAATGTCATCTATATCTATTTTTATATCATGTAAACATCCTAACATGTCAAGTCTATATCTTAATATCATTTTTACCAAGTACATTATCCATTTAACGTACCATTTACAACGTTATATCAAAACAGACTTTATCCGTTAACATTTATATCAAAACCCTAATTATATGTAATGTATACATATAAAATGAATGTGCAAACCTTCAAGCATGTGTACAAGTGTACAATGCACAACATTTGAAATATAATTTCCCTCCAAGTCAATGTACAACTTATTTAAGCTCAATGTACAAGTCAATAATGCAAGAAAACCAAACTAGGTCATTTTACCTCCTAAATCACTTTAGTTTCCTAAATCACTTTAGTTTCTTACCACCACAAGAACTTAATGCATGATTTCTAAACCCTAAACCTAAACCCTAAGTCATCTTAAAACCCTAATCTAAAACCCTAAACCCTAAACGAAACCCTAAAACCTTAATTTCACTTTAAACCTAAAACTAAACCCTAAACCTTAATCCTAAACCTTAAACCTTAATCCTAAACCATAATCCTAACACTAAACCTTAATCCTAAACCCTAACTATCCTAATCCTAAACCCTAATAAACATTTTAATGACTAAAAACCCTAACCCGAAACGCTAAACCACCCGTCACCCTTTTTCATTCATTTTAACCCATTTTTTATCAAACAAGCACCTCAAGCTAGCATCCTAGCACCACCATGACCTCACCACCATGTCACTAGGTAGCCTACCAAGCACCTTCATCACCACCTTGGCCACCAAGTTTGGCCTTGTCACCTCCTTGTCACCCTTGTCCATTCACACCCTTCCAACACTGCCCACCTTGCATTGCTACCTTCCTAGCCTCCCATACTCATCAATAGGCTTCCTTAGTCACTACCCTAGAACCTTGGCCACTACTCCAAGCCTCAAACCTTGGCCACCAATGTTTTGAGCACTATATATAGCTGAAACATACAACCTATTTCAAGTTACACCTCAAAACTCATCAAACACATAAATGAAGCTATAAACAAGACCAAGGAAGATCAAATAAGGAAGAAGTCAGCAAAATAGAAGCCAAGAATCAAGAAAAAGAAGCCATTGAAGGCGTTTCTAGGCGTACAAACCCAAAAACCCTCATTCAACCCATTTTAACTCAAGTAAGCTTAAAATCTTATTCAATAAGCTCATAATCTATTTTAGAATGTTCATAATACACTTAAGATCATATATAAACTCTTGTTTGAAGCCTTGAATCCTCAAACCCATGTGTTTTTCACTAAAACCCTAAAAATGACCCGTCTTGATTTTCTAGCTAACGAATCCTTTTTCTAAACTTTTGTTACATTAGAACATCTTATTTTAGCTTATTATAATAAGCTATAACCTGAAAATATCATTTGGAACCCTAAAATAAGCTTGCATGGCTTTTTGGTTTTGATTTGCAAATGTTTTCATGCATAGGGGTATATATCATAACTTTCTAAAATTTATAACTAGAGGGGCTAAAAATGTCATTATTCCAAAGTTATAACTATAAGAACCTATCTTGCCAAGTTTCAAAGTGAAAGGTTTAAATTATATATACTTTATATATAAATGACTAAACTTGTAAAAGTTTATCAACCAAGGGTATATATTGCCATTTTTGCAAACTTAAAAATATAAAAATTAATATTGTTATATAAATTATAAAAATATATATTAATATTATAAAACTCGATTTTATTAAAACCCGACACATTAATCGTTATTAATCATCGATCGACGCATTATAAAACAATTACGTTATATATTTAACGTAATTTATCATCGACTAACTTTTGAAGAAACTTAAAATTTTATCGTATCACGTTACTAGGGAGCTTCATGTGAGGAGTTTCATTTGGGTATACGTTTTGACGAGTTTGCTGGATTTACGATTTAAAGTGTCATGGCTCCTCAAACGTTTACTACATGACCTTTGAATTATGTTGGCCCGAACAGTGATACAATATTTTCATAATATTTCAATCAAAATGATACTACATTAAGTCTTAAAACATATCCAATCAAACTAAGACTTGACATATTACCCAGGTTACGTGACGAAGCCGTTACTTTCATTTCATATACTTTTACCATCAATCAGATTTCCCTATACTATTAAGGTGAAGTTCATAACCTCACCTTTACTTATTTACATGTTTTATAAACCCGCGAGGGGGATACATGCTTGTTTACAAACTCTTTTACATACTCGTTTATCTTATAACAATGTGATTGCTTTTCAAAGACTTAGTGAGTTCCTAGCCTCGCATATCCCATTTGGGTATTTGTTTTGACGAGTTTGCTGGGTTTACGATTTAAAGTGCCCTGACTCCTCAAACGATACTACATGGCCTCTGGATTATGATAGCCCGAACAGTGATACAATATTTCCATAAATTAATAAATCAAAGTAATACATTAAACTTTAAAAAGTTTTGAAAGACAAACCATCACACTAAGACTTGACATATTACCTCAGGTTGCGTGATGAGGCCATTACTTTCACTTGATATACTTTTGCCATCAATCAGATTTTTCCTGTTTTTAAATCTTCTAATATTTCATAAACCCGCGAGGGGGATACATGCTATAAACCATGAATACGAGTGTTTTTCTAAATGTATCCTGATATATTATTTCCTAAGTCCTTACTTTTGCCATTAAGACCCCACTATCATGAACCGTTAATTACTTTTCGTAGTAAGCGCGAATGCTGTGAATAGATCTATTTGGGACTGAACTCCCCCGTTGGTGTACCTATACTTTCTGGTAACCAAACACACTTCATTTGAATCACTATGCGGGTGTTTAGCAAAGGAACCCGTTAGGCAACTACTCATGATTATTGATTATCTCAAGGTCTCGGTGTCATGAGCTTTAGGCAATAATACTGTTTTCTATAATAATTGTACTCATTGCAATTATTACACTTATGGGTGTATAACAACGTAGCCCACTATTGACTTGTATTCAAACTGTTTAACATAAACCTATAAATTTCACTCAACCATTGTGTTGACCTTTTTAGCATGTTTATCTCAGGTATTTGAGCAACTTATGGCACGGAGTGGCACAGACTTAAAGATGGCTAAACTGTTATCATTCAAACTTTATGTTTTCATGTAGATTTTGGGACCTCTATATTGAAAAAACTCTGATGAAATAATGAACGATAACTTATCTTTTAAAAACGTCTCTTTTGAGTCGTTTTCTATGATTATGACTGTTGTACTATGAAATAATACCCCAGATTAGCTTCCGCTGCTATATGTCAAAATTGGGGGTGTTATAGATTGGTATCAAGAGCCACGGTTATAGAGAATAAGGTTGAAACCTTAACTATAACTACTTTTCTTTTTTCCATCTAAGAAAGTCCTCCGTGCTAATACATCTCCCTAATAGTATGTAAAGTACATAAGTATTATACTATTATATAAATAACTTATGTTATTTACCATTGGGATGTTAACAGAGTGATGTCTTCTCTCAGCCACCCTACTTGCAATATTGAGGATGCTTTTTCCTCTAACTTTCCTAACTATATCCCAGCTTCCCTGGACTATGTCCCAGCTTCACCAGGAAAAACTTATTCTAGCTCTTCAAATAACTCATTTGGTTTAGTTCTAATAGCTTCACCAACTCTTTCACTTTTTCATGATGACCCCTATATAAAGGTAATGCATGCATACTATGCTAAAGAATTACCTATTCCACCGCCAAATATTGTGCCTCCATCTTCAATGCTATCTCCAATGTTTAATTCTCAAGAATTCTTTCTTTCTGAGGAATTATTGCCACTTAAGAAACAAGGTCGTGACCAATCATCCTCTTCTACTTCTGTCCTACCTTAAGAATTTAAGATAGGAGAAATCTCTCGTAAGACAAATCTGGAACGTCACAAAGATCAAATTGAGGAAATTTTGAATCACCTAGATGAACTCTCTCTCGACCGCATTGAGCACATAGAAGACAAAATAGAAGGTCTTGGAAAAGGTCAGGTAATCATATAATAAGATTTTGACAATCTGGAAGCTGAACTCCGAGAGTCTCATACTTAAATTGCTAAACTTTAAAGAAAGCAAATGGGAAATACCAGCAAGATTGCTCTTGCTCGCTTCAGGATTGCTAATCTAGAACAAATCATCAAAGATATCCAGGCTCGTCACCAAGCAAATAAGGAAAGTCTTCTGAATGCAATCTATGAACACAAGAACATCCAGGAAGGACCATCAGACTACTAGATTAGATATTAGTTATAGATTTTGATAGAACCTAGCTACATGATGTGTGGTATAAATAACAACACTTGTCAAATTTTGACTATGTACAGTACAAAGGCAAGTCGTTCATGATATAATATAATGGTGATCCCGTTTCAAATTCATCATGTGTCTTATATTTCATCTCCGTCTTCATCATTATGAATCTTACCATGACCCTAGAAAATAAACTAATAAGTTAGATGCTTGTTAGAATTCATATCAAATAAGTATTTATGATTTTAATATCACTATTGTTAAAAATGCTTAAAGTTCAAAAATAAGCATTTCATTTTAAGACTTGTGATATCATTCATATTACGTGTTGTCTTATGTTGATAGAATGCCTCCTAAAAGGACATCAACATCTGAAGCACCAGCCATGACTCAAGCTGCCATCAGGAAACTAGTTGCAAACAGTGTTACCGCAGCTCTAGAAGCACAAGCCGCTAACATGGCAAATAATGATAATACCACCATACCAAGAGAAGCTCATGTAGAAAGAAAATTTAGCTATAAAGAGTTCATGAGCTGCCAACCTATAAACTTCAAAGGTACGAAAGGAGCTGTTAGACTTATCCGTTGGTTTGAGCGAACTGAATCAGTGTTTTCCCGTAGCAATTATACCGAAGACTGCAGGGTAAAGTTTGCTACTCGTACTTTAACTAAAGAAGCTCTATCTAGGTGGAATTATTTTGCCTAACCTATTGGGATAGAAGAAGCTTATAAGATTACCTGGGTTGAATTCAAGAAGCTTTTGATAAAGAAGTATTATCCCCGAACTGAGGTCCAGAAGATGGAAAACGAATTTTACCATCTGACTGTGAAGGGGAATGATCTCAAGGCATATGTGAGAAGATTCCAGTAATTGGCAACCTTATGTCCCACTATGGTGCCAGATTCTGAGAAAATGATGGAAGTTTTCATTGGGGGATTGCCTCGAAGTATTGAAGGGAATGTTACCGCCTCTAAACCTCAAACTCTAGAGGAAGCCATTAACATAGCCTAGAGGTTAATGGATCAGGTGACAAAGCACACCCCGGAGCAAGTATCAAGTGATCACAAATGAAAGTTTGACGACAGAAGAACTTTCAACAACAACAACTACCGTAACATCAACACCAACAACCGCTACAATAATCACCAACCACAACTGAATAGAAGACATGAAACCTTCAGGTCTTATGCTGTCATTCCAACTGAAAACAATGGGTATATTAGAAACCGTCCCTTATGTAGGAAATGCACTCTGCATCACACAAGGACCTTGTACTGTTAAGTGTAATACTTAAGGTGGGCCATCTGACCAAGAACTGAAGAAACAAAGGGCCAGCCACTAGAAGTAATATGTTACCAGTGACAGTTACTTGTCATGCCTGTGGAGAGAAAGGGCATTATGCAAATCAGTGCCAAAAGACCACTAACAACAATGCCCAGGGAAGAGCCTATATGCTGAGGGATAGGAATGCTCACCAAGACCCAAACATAGTCACGGGTATGTTCCTTCTAAACCAACATCTAGCTAGAGTATTATTTGATTCTGGAGCTGATAAAAGCTTCGTATCTATATCTCTTGCCTCTAAGCTAAATATTTCACCCATTACTATACATACCTTTTACAATATTGAAATGGCTGACGGAAACCTAGTAAGCACAAACACTGTTATTCAGGGTGTAATTCTGACCTTATTTGAAATTGATCTTATGCCGATCATACTTGGTAGTTTCGACGTCATCATTGGTATGGATTGGTTATCCAAGTATCATGCTAGATTTATCTGTAACGAGAATGTCGTCCACGTCCCAATCAACGGTGAAACTTTGATCATCCGATGTGACCAAAGTAAAACCCGACTAAGTCTCATATCATGTATAAAAACTAAAAGATATATATCCCGAGGTTGTCAAGTTTTCATAATCCAAGTAATGGAAAAGAAGTCAGATGAGAAAAGACTAGAAGATATCCCAGTAGTCAGAGAATTCCTAGAAGTTTTTCCTAAAGATCTACCTAGCCTTCCTCCTGTTCGCTAAGTAGAATTCCAAATCGATTTAATTCCAGGAACAGCACTTGTAGCCCGAGCACCCTATAGATTAGCTCCTTCAGAAATGCAGGAACTATCTAACCAACTTCAAGAGTTATCAGATCAAGGTTTTATCCGACCAAGTACTTCGTCTTGGGGAGCTCCTGTCTTATTTGTCAAAAAGAAAGATGAATATTTCAAAATGTGTATCAATTACCGAGAGTTGAATAAAATTACCATAAAGAATCGTTACCCATTACCCATGATTGATGACTTATTTGACCAACTTCAAGGTTCTAGTGCCTACTCAAAGATTGACTTAAGATTAGGCTATCATCAACTGAGAGTTAGGGATGAAGATATTCCCAAGACTGCTTTCAGAACAAAATACGGACACTATGAATTTCAAGTGATGCCATTTGGTTTAACTAACGCACCTGCTGTATTCACAGATCTCATGAACCGTGTGTGTAAACCATACTTAGACAAATTCGTAATAGTGTTCATCGATGATATTCTCATCTACTCTCATAACAAGGAAGAGCACGCAAATCATCTGAGAATAATCCTAGAATTACTCAAGAAAGAGAAGTTGTATGCTAAGTTCTCCAAGTGTGATTTCTGGATTCATATCGTGTCATTTCTTGGACATTTAATTGATAGTCAAGGACTTCATATTTACCCCGCCAAGATTGAAGCAGTTAAGAATTAGACATCTCCTACTACACCCATATAAATACGTCAATACTTAGGACTCGCCGGTTATTATCGAAGATTTATCAAAGATTTCTCAAAGATTGCAAAGTCTTTGATTGAATTAACCTAGAAAAACAAGAAGTATATATGGGTCGAAGACCAAGAGTCGGCTTTCTAACTGCTAAAACAGAAGCTATGTGAAGCTTTAATCTTAGCATTACTAGAAGGAAATGATGATTTTGTTGTTTACTGTGATGCATCCCATCATGGTCTGGGAGCGGTGTTAATGCAAAGAGAGAAGGTTATTGCATATGCATCCCAACAACTTAAGCCTAATAAAGAAAACTATACCACTCATGATCTCGAATTAGGAGCAGTGGTGTTCGCTATTAAAATTTGGAGACACTATCTGTATGGCACCAAATGTACTGTGTTCACTGATCATAAAAGTCTTCAGCATATCCTTGATCAGAAAGAGTTGAACATGAGACAACGTCGTTGGCTAAAATTGTTTGCAGATTACGATTTTGAAATTTGCTACCATCCTGGAAAGGAAAATGACTTAGCAGACGCCTTAAGCCAGAAGGAATGAATCAAACCACTCTGAGTTAGATCATTAGTTATGACCATTCATCCAAAATTACCATCACAAATTCTCAAAGCTCAAACTGAAGCACTCAAAGAAGAAAACATCAAGGCTGAAAACTTACGAGGAATGAACAAAGCATTTGAAATACGTCCTGATGGAACCCGATGTATCAAGAATCAAAGTTGGTTACCACTCCTTGGTAATCTGAGAGACTTGATCATGCATGAGTCCCATAAATCGAAGTATTCCATTCACCCAGGTTCTGACAAGATGTATCAGGATCTTAAGAAACTCTATTAGTGGCCTAACATGAAGGCAATCATCGCTGAATATGTTGGCTAATGTTTAACATGTTCTAAAGTTAAGGCAGAATGTCAAAAGCCATCCGGCTTGCTGGTACAACCAGAGATTCCTATGTGGAAATGGGAGAGAATCACAATAGATTTCATCACAAAACTGCCCAAAACATCAAACGGACATGACACAATCTGGGTCATTGTCGATCGCCTTACCAAATCCGCACACTTCATCCCTACCCGAGAGACAGATAGTATGGAAACCCTTACAAGGTTATACATCAAAGAAATAGTCTCTCGGCATGGAGTGCCAATATCTATCATTTCAGATCGTGACAGTCAAGTCACATCCAGATTCTGGCAATCATTACAAAGTGATTTGGGTACTCAATTAGACATGAGTACGACATATCATCCAGAAACCGATGGACAAAGTGAAAGGACCATCCAAACACTCGAAGACATGCTTCGAGCCTGTGTTATAGATTTTGGAAAAGGATGGGAAAGACACTTACCATTGGTAGAATTCTCATACAATAACAGTTACCATGCCAGTATCAAGGCAACACCATTTGAGGCACTTTATGGTCGAAAGTGCAGATCACCTGTTTGCTGGGCCAAAGTTGGAGATGTTCAACTTACAGGACCAGAAATAATCCATGAAACCACTGAAAAGATAGTGCAAATTCGACAACGCTTGCAAGCTGCAAGAGACCGGCAGAGAAGTTATGCCAATATAAGACGAAAGCCTTTAGAATTTCAAGTTGGAGATCGTGTTATGTTGAAAGTATCACCTCGTAAAGGTGTCATCCGATTCAGAAAACGAGGAAAGCTTAACCCCCGGTACATTGGACCATTCAAAATCCTTTGAATGAATTAGCCCAGGTGTCGTGCTTATAACTTGCAGATTCCCGAAGAGCTCTGTAATGTCTATTGTTCTTTTTCACATTTCTCAATCTAAGAGATGCATTATCTGATGAATCCTTGTGTCATTCCAGATGAAAGTGCTTCGGCTTGATGACAAACTCATCTTTATGGAAATGAACCCAGTAGTAGAGGTTCATTGATCGTAGAAGTAGAGTCAACTGAAACAAAGTCGTATTCCTATAGTCAAAGTAAGATGGAACTCTAAAAGAGGACTAGAATTTATGAGGGAACGTGAAGATCAAGTTCGTGCCAAGTATCAACATCTGTTTTCAAACATCATTCCGGCATCTAACTAAATCTCGGGACGAGATTTCTTTTAAGGGAGGGAGACTATAACAACTCGTTAATTTTTCTATCAATTGTAATTATCCATTCTATTAAAATAGATGCACTGTTATATCTTTCTATATCATATTATACACCTTTTTATAACGGAAATTTTTGTCTTCTATCTCATTATGCAACGTAACTTGCTTCTCCTAAGTAACGATGTCTTCCATACGGCACACCTTGTCTCATGTGAACCTCCACTAATGCCATATATATCTATGTTTATAATCATGTAACATTCTTATATGTCAAGTATTTATATCTTATATATTTTTTACCAAGTACATTATCCATTTACAACGTTATATCAAAACAGACTTTTGATCTGTTTAACATTTTATATCAAAAACCAATAAATTATAGGTAATGTATAAATATAAAATGAATGTGCCAAACTTAAGCATGTGTGAGCAACATGTACACTGCACAACACCCCCCCTTTGTAATATAAATTTCCATCCAAGTTAATGTACAACTCATTTAAGCTCTATGTACAAGTTATATACAGGAAAACCAAAACGAGGTCATTTTTACCTCTAAATCAACTTTTAGTTTTCTTTACCAACCATCTAGCAAAGAGGTACAAGCACTTAATGTATGATTTCTAAACCCTTTAAACCTAAAACCCTAAGTCATATTGAAGACCTCTAATCCTAAAAACCTTAAACCCCTAAACGAAAACCCTAAAACCCTAATTTTCGTTAAACCTAAAAACTTAACCTTCAAACCTTAATCCCTGAAACCTTAACCTTAATCCTAATCTTTAATCCTAAACACTAATCCTTAATCCTAAACCTAACTACTAACCTATACCCTATATACATGTTTTAAAGAGAAAGACCCTAACTTGAATCCTCTAAACACCGTCACATTTTTTCTTTCATTTGACCCTTTAAAACCTTATCTAGCACCTAACTCCTCAAAGCACCTCTTATGACTAACCTACTACCAACACAGCACTTACAGAAGCACTTTATCACTCTTGTAAGCTACATTGCACTCCAAACCTCCTAGTTCACCCCTTTGTAAACTGATGGAAACCACTCACACCTTCCACCATTCAAAGCTAACACTCCTAGCTCTCCATACTCATTCACCTCGCATCCCTTAGTCATTTCTCCCTACAGCCCTTGGACCCTTGACC
Organism: Tanacetum coccineum; assembly: GCA_026074375.1. Lineage (NCBI taxonomy): Eukaryota > Viridiplantae > Streptophyta > Magnoliopsida > Asterales > Asteraceae > Tanacetum > Tanacetum coccineum. The sequence continues at coordinate 34,964 of BQNB010032067.1, forward strand.
ACTCATGAAATTTTGGCACCAAGTTGGTTTACCCTCTATATAAGCCTGAAACATACACACCTTTCATTTCTATCCTTCAAAACTCAAGAACAAACACACTTAAATGGAGTTCCTAGCAATTTCCTTTGCAGTAGTATAAGGATCAGAAGAAGCCCCAATATCAGAATAGAAGCCAAGAAATTAAGAGAAAGAAGCTTTGAAGTCGTTTCTAGGCGTACAAACCCAAAAACCCTCATTCGACGCATTTTAGGTCAAGTAAGCTTAAAATCTTGTTCAATAAGATCATAATATATTTTATAATGTTCACAATACTCTTAAGATTATATATAAACTCTTGTTTGAAGCCTTAAATCCTCAAACCCATGTGTTTTTGACTAAAACCCTAAAAATGACTCGTTTTGATTTTCTAGCTAACGAATCTTTTTTCTAAACTTTTGTTACGTTATAACATCTTATTTTAGCTTATTCTAATAATCTATAACCTTCAAATATCATTTGGAACGTTAAAATAAGCTTGCATGGCTTTTTGGACTTGATTTGCAAATGTTTTCATGCATAGGGATATATATCATAACTTTCTAAAAATTTTATCTAGAGGGGCTGAAAATGTCATTATTCCAAAGTTATAACTATAAGGACCTATCTTGCCAAGTTTCAAAGTTAAAGGTTTTAATTATATATACTTTATATATAAAGGACTAAACTTGTAAAAGTTTATAAACGAGGTATAATATGCCATTTTTGCAGACTTTAAAAAATATAAAATATAATATTTTTTTTATAAACTATAAAAATATATATTAATATTAATACAACTCGATTTTATTAAAACCGACTCATTATATCGTTATTAATATCGATCTTATACGGCATTTATAAAACAATTACGTTTATATATTTAACGGTAATTTTATCATCGACTAAAATTTTGAAGAAACTTAATAATTTTAATGTTATCACGTTAGCTAGGGACGCTTCATTTTTTTCTGTGAGGGAGTTTCATTTGGGTACTACGTTTTGAAGAGGTTGGTGGATTACGATTTAAAGTGTCTGGCTCCTCAAACGTATACTACATGACCTCTGTAATTATGATGGCTCCGAACGTGATAAAACCACGCTCAGAGCGCTCACTAAAATTAATAAATCAAGTAATAGTTATACATTATAAAGTTTTGAAAGATAAACCATTCACACTAAGACTTGATCATATTTCCTAAGTTCCTGACGATATGAGGGACGTTACTTCACTTGATATACTTTTGCCATAAATACATTTTCCCTGTTAATGTGAAGTTCATAGCCTCACATTTTAAACTTATCATATTTTCATAAACCGCGAGGGGATACATGCTATAAACCATGAATACGAGTGTTTTCTCAATGTATGCTATCTCTGATATATTATTTGCCTAAGTCTTTACTTTTGCCATTAAGACCCACTATCATGAACCGTAATTATTTTACATAGTAAGCGCGATTGTTGTGAAATAGAATCTATTTGGAACTAAATTCACTCCGTTGTGTACTACACATTCTGGTAACCAAACGCACTTCATTTGAATCACTATGCGGGTGTTTGGCAAAGGTACCCGTTGGGGCAACTTATTGTGAGGGGGGTATTATTGATTATCTCAAGGTCAACGGTGTCATGAGACTTAGGGAAATAATACTATTTTCTATAATATTATACTCAGTGCAATTATTACATTACTGGGTGTGTAAACAACTGGTTAACCCACTATTGACTTGTATTCTAACAGTTTAATATAAACCTAATCGTAATTTCACTTACCATTTGTGTTGACATTTTAGCAAGTTTATATCAAGTATTTGTGAATTTGGCACGGGAGTGGCAACGGACTTGAAGTTGGCTAAAACTGTTATCATTCAAACTTTATGTTGTCATGTAGATTTTGGGACATCTATTTTTGTAAAAAATGTATGATGGAATATAATTGAATGAGTAATTATCTTCTTAAAACGTCTTCTTTTTGAGACGTTTTCTTATGATTATGACTGTTGTACTATGAAATAATACCCCGGATTAGCTTCCGTTGCTATATGTCAAAATGGGGGTGCTATAGTAACCTTAATTGCTTCTTCTTCATCTAAGTCATCATCCACCAAGGGTGATGTCTTATAAGGTAGGGGAGTTTCATCAAATGTAACTTGAGTGATTCTTCGTTTGTTCCTAGTGTGTTTATTAAGATGATGTATGTTTACTATTTTGGGATGATAACTTAAAAGCACCTTTCGTATGACTTTGGGTCAAACTTAGTAAGGTAGTCTTTAGTGTTTAAAATGAAGCACTTACTTCCAAACACTCTAAAATAATCAAGAGTGGGTTCACTACTTTCAGGGTTCATAAGTGTTTTTCTAGGATGCTCTAATTAGGATTCGGTTGGAGGAAGGTATGTTGAATAGTTTACGGATTACACAAAACTTTTATGGTAATGATTGTTCATTTTGCATTGTTTATCAATTTCTTGTAGTGCCCTATTTTTTCCTTTCTACACGCCATTTTGTTGTGTGTTCGTGCGTGGAAGCCGAGATAGTTATGTGTAATTACCATTGGCATTACAAAACTCTCCAAAATTGCACTTCATTTATCAAATTCGCTATACCATGTAATCATATTGACATTCATTGTACATCATATTAGTTTTAAATTTTTTACTAAAATAGTTTCGAATTAATCAAGGCTTCAGTTTTATCCTTAAGGAATCTAGTCCAAGTATACCTAGAGTAGTCATCTACTATGACTAAGGTGTAGCGGTTTTCTCCGTAACTCCATACGGCAGATGGACCAAAGAGATCCATATGAAAGAGTTCTAAGCATCTAGTCGTTGAGACTATATACTTAGCTTTATGACTAGTGTGAGCTTGTTTTCTAATTTTGCAAGCATCATAGAAATATTGATCAAACATAAGCTTAGGTAAGTTTCTAACTAATTTCTTAGATGCTAACGATTGAACGAGACGCATGTTAGCATGACCTAATCTTCTATGCCACAACGTGGAGTTATCATCATCGTCTGCATGACAAAATTTTATTTCTATCTGGCTTCTTCCTAAGTTCATCACATATACGCCTTTTCTTCTCATACTCTACCTATAACCTCTTACCATACTTTAGTGATTTTCACTACATGTTCAAAAAGTTACACTACATTTTATTATGATATTTGTCCTAACTTTGCAAGTTAATTCTTAAGTTATTACATGTTCTACATTTATCTATTGTAGAGGAGTCATTCGAAATTGTACCTTTGCCAATGATGTTACCACGAAGATAGCTACCAAAAATAACATTACCTCTGTTGTATGCTTTGTAGCTTAAGAAGAGCTTTTGGTTACCTGTCATATGTTTAGAGCATCCGCTATCCTTTATCATCATCGGTTCTAGTAGACTCCATGGCTATATCTATTTTATAATACAATAACTCAATCATTTGGTCCCCAATATCTCATGGGCCATATTCCCAAAGTTTTTTAGTGCTAAACATCTGTTGCATTTGAAGTAATTGGTTACGATGGGGAAATGGAAGACAATTTTCCATGGCTGTAGACCTTGACGTTGGAAATAGTTTTAAGGTATGGGTAACATGAGGTTGGTTTTGTTCCACCAACTGTTCCTAAATGGTTGTGGGATTTGGGATGAGGATAATTATTATTGACTCTTATAGGTGGTGGAGATTTTGATCTAAAGTTTGGTTTTGAAAATCCCAAGGTTGCAAAAATCGTGAATCGTTAGCGGGCGGATAGCATAAAGACAACTTACATCCAGATTGGCAATTTTGGCAAAAATTTTGGGTATTTTCGAAAAAGTTTTGTGTTTTTTGTTGAGTTTTAGCATATTTAGGCAAGTATTTTGTAACATTGGCAGAATAATATTGCAATAAATAATATTCAAGTTTAGTATTCATTGTTCTATTTAGTATTAGATTTCCGCATAACTTGTAGTATTCACAATCATAGTTTCTTCTTATAGTTAGTTTGGATTATTCAAGTTAAACCTAAGCTTTAATAAGCTAAAGATCTTTTTTTTTTTTTGTTTATTTGGGAATTTCACAAGTGGTATCAGAGCTTGGGGAGAAACTCTAATAAGAAGAAATTAATCATGATCTAGATCTCTTCTTCCTCAAAATCACAAAGTCTGGTGAAGAACTTGGCAACACAAATAGCACCAGTAGAATCTCTCAACATGGTGTCTACTTTTAAAAACTTCATATCTCAGAAGGGTACATTTACCTAAAAAAACACCATACAAACACCCATCAATGAATATACCCTTGGAGTATAAGGATGAGCAATATCTCATAACACAAATTATAGTTTGTCGGCAAGTGATCTGGAAGGTGATGGTCCTATCCAAGGAACATGATGTAAAAGGTCATGTTGAACTGAAGTACCTCCAAAGACTGTCTCAAGTACTATTTACAAAGACAAAAGAGAAAGACAAGTCTAAAAGCATTTTGTTTTTGGCTATTCTGATGAGATATCAACTGAGGTTCCAAGCATAAAGGATGCAAGATCTGTGAGGCTGCTATTAGCGAGTAGTTTGGTGGTATGTTGCATCCAATAATATGTGAAGAATGTCTTGAAGCGAAAACTATTTGTTATCTGACACAAAAGCCCTAGATAAAGCATATGATATGTTTCAAAAACTTATCAGCCTACTAGAAGTTCATGGTGTAGCTGTTTCTAATGAAGATTCAAATCAGAAATTTTTAAGAGGAATAAAGAGGGTTTAGATGATTTGGATATTGATGATCTATACAATAACCTAATAATGTTTGATGTGATATCAAAAGTTCCTCTGGATCATCTTCAAAACTTAAGAATGTATGGCTTTTATCTCTCTACAGAAGACACTAGAAACAGTAATGAAGTTAATACTGCTAATGGTGTTTTTTTTTTTACTGCATTAGGACATATTCTCAGGGACAAAGCCTCTTCACCATCTATTATACTGGTGATCTAATGTTCTTATTCTTTGTTAATCAGTCAAATAGTCCACAACTGGATGACAAAGACCTAGAGTAGATTGATCATGATGATTTGGAAGAAATGGACCTTAAATGGCAGCGTTGCTGGCCATGCTTTCTATGAGAGTTAAGCGATTTTATAGAAGATGGAGAAGTTAATCTTGGCAAAGAACCTGTTGGTTTGATTAAAATAGTTTGATGCTTTTAATGTCATAAAAGGGGCCATTTTACAGGGAATGTACGGGCACCAAGAAAATAAGGGAACAAGAATGGAGATTGCTAGGGTTAGGCGCATATGGGACAAGACTGTACCAATGAGACCTATGATGCATTGCGTTTTGTTTAGGACAATGCTTTGATTGTCAATGTTGGACTGGGATATGAACTGGGAGTTATATAGCTCAAGATTGACCAACTGAGTTTACATTTCATGGCCTACACTTCAAACTCCTCAGGGTCTGACACAGATGTACCAATCTTGTTCTAAACACTACTATAACCCATATGAAAAATTCAGAAAACAGTATGATGATCAGAGGGACAAATCTTAGTAAGGCTTATCTAAGAAATTATAGCTAATCAGTTAGGCTTAGGATTTTGTAGAGGTCAATTAGTTGTTCATTAGAAAAATGAAGTTGTCTATGAAGAAAAGATTGCAGTCTTAGAATTTGATGTAAAAGACAAAAGCAATGCTATCACTAGACTTAAAAATTAGTTAGATGAAACATTAAGAGAAAAAGATGATTTAAAAGCTAAACTAAGAACCATTTGAAAACAGCCTTCTAAAAACCTTAACATAAACTAGATAATAGTCAAATAAATTCTAAGATAAAATTGGTATAGGATATGTAGATCATTGATGAAAATGATTCTCCAAGTGGTAGTGAAATTGTTTTAATAGTATCTTTGATAGTGTTCAAGTGTAGAGAGGCAATCCAAACAAATGGATAGGATTAAAAAGGATAAGGAATATTATGATGTCCTCCTCCTTTATGGGAATACATGCCTCCATGATATGTATGAAAAACCAATATCCATTTTTATATCTGGAAATGACCCATAAAAGACAAAATTGTTGCTTAGAGAATAGCTTGTAAATTGCTTGTTTACTTGTGATGTGTAGGTTCGGATATGCAAAATCTCAAGAAAACTGGTCAAAAACGGACAAACCACGGAACAGGAAACGGGAATAGAGAATTACAAGAGCCGGGGAGGGGAGAATGCTATTAAAAGGTCAACCAAAGTCAACCTTGGTCACCAAGTCAAAAAATACCAAAAGTCAGACCCTCAAGAAATCCAGTGCAATAGTCCTAATCCCTAACTTGTAGTTAACTTTTTTATTATAAGAGTAACACTCGTTAACTTTCTTATAACACTAAGCCCGAGCCCAAGACACACTCGTGGCCCAAAAACCTTTTGTTATTAACAAAAGCCCAACAAATACTATTTTTTTACCCGGGTCAACCTAAAAGTCAAACTTTCCCTTTTATAAAAGTTAACAAACGCGGGATGAATAGTTACACGTTCACTGTCTTCCTGTTTTACTCGGGTTCAAACCCAAAGGGGGCATAATGAAAATTGACTATGTTAGGCGTGGGCCATGTAATTCAAGTTGTAAAAGACACTTAGGGTCAGAGTTATAATCACAAACGCTCCAATGGTGGAAACCAAAAAGGAATGGACACGCGTCAACAAAGAAGGAAAAACACTTATGGCTATATTTTCTTGCCTAAAAAGGAGTACAAAAGAAGCCATTAAGAGAGAGTCACATCCAGGATTGCCACGATTGGCAATTCCGGTTATGTGCTCAACCCCCCAATCCAAGGGCAAGAATGAAGATCTATGATTAGCATACATCAAGGGTTAGTGGATTAAGGGGTAGCATCTAACTGAATCAAGGGCCAAGAAGCTACTCCCAGGCAGATAAATACAGCAAGGGCTCCTCCACACGATGATAAATTAGGGAGTAGCTGATAAAAATTGCTTAATTAGCTTTTGTAATTTCACTCTAATGTTTTAGCTTAATGTTCTTATAAGTGATATTTTCCTTTTAAGAATTGTACTCAACTTTTTCATTAATATAATTCGTATTTGCTTTTCTCAAATTCACCTAAAACTTTGTCTTATAAGCTAGTAATGTTAAATAAGCTCTTCATAAGCTCCTTCTTAGCTCTTTGAGTCTTATGCTCAAATATATGCTATTAATAAGCATCTTAATTTATACCTTAATCTAATATCAGTTAATATTTGGCTTATTGGATTTTTTCTGAGCTTTTTTTGGAAGTGAGATTACCATGGAAGGCATCATTAGGACTTTTAATTAGATTATTTTTTCATAAGTAGACGCATGTGGAAGAGTCTAGAGCCTTATGATACTTTGTTTCACAGGATCCTTGTAAGTTCATTTACTCTTTCTGTCTTAATTTTCCTAGCTTAATTTGCTTAAACTGCTTATAGTCTAGCTTATTTGTGCTTAATTATGTCTAATTATGCTTATTAAATATGTTTCAATATCTGTTTTTAAGTTTTATAGCTTAGATCTTAGATTTTTAGTTTAAATAATAAAAAACTATCAAAAACAACTAAAAACATTAGCATAATTTTAGTTCTTTGGTTTGCTTTTTTGCTTATTAATATAAGTTCATTAGGATTGTCATAAGCTATTTGCTATCTGGTATTTAGGATTTAAGCTCTTAATTTCATTTTCATAAGCTAAAATGGTTTTGAGTCTAGTTAAAGGGGTGTTTGGCACAGCAGTACTAACTATAAGTTAGTTCTGCTTGTGGCCTTTTGGTCTTTAAAATTTGCTTTTAAAAAATCTCATTAGGTTTGTTTAAGCTTAGTATATAAGTCATATAGGGTTAATTCGGTTTCTTGAGTTAGTTATCAACTTAGGGTCATAATCTGTCTCGATTACCATGCACCCTCCCTCCCTTCCAGACCTTTTACATCTCCCAGATTCAGTATGTGCCTATTTGGCTTAATTAGCATCTCAAGGTATAAGTTTATACAGAGTGTTAGAAAACTATAATAATAGGCCATGCTTCTTTGCTTACGTCTTAAGTTTCCATGGTTACAATTGTATCAACTGCATCAGCAGCTACAATAGCAAACTTCCATTTTCTGGCTTAATTTTTAAGGAGTTAAAATAGTTTTTAGCATTAGCTTTTCATAATACAAATTAGTTTATAGCGTCATTAATCATTTCATTTCCAATTTGCTTTTTTTCAAACTAAGTTGTTCTTACTATTGTTTTTAAGTGCAAAAAGTGCCTTTTTTCTTTTTCATTCTTCAAAGTTAAAACTTAAGCATGATTAAGTCTTAGGTCTGTTTTTAAGTGCTTTTGTAATAAGCTATTGCGCTCGCGCAAACCTTGTTCCAAGTTGTTTTTGAAAGCTTACTTATTAGCTCTGCTTTAAGTAGGTAATAAGTTTCTTGGCCTAAGGATCCACTTATAAGCTTAAAATTAAGCTCAAAGTTTGTCTAAAAGACTGTTTGGTTTTAAGTTTTCTATAAGTGCTTATTTTGAATTTCTAGCTTATGGCTCGTTCATTGTGCTTATTCTTGTTCATTTAGCTCTTTAGGTTAGTATTAGCTTATTAATAGCTTAATTTGTCATAAACTTAGCTTATTGTGGTCTTTTAGATTATTAGTTTTAGAAAAAGAACCAAAAAATAAAGTTAAGTGTTTCTGTCAAGTTATAAGCTGTCTAACAGCTTATTTAGGGCTTTTCATAAAAAGTTTCTTTTATTAAAAGTGCTTATTTTCAACTTTTCTACAACTTTGCTTTTATAAGTTTTCAAAAATAAAAAAAAGGGAAGGTGGAAATCGGGGGTGAGCAAGACTCGAACCCCCGACCTCAACACCCTCTACCCTTTTATAACACTTTTTCATTATACCTTCGCATAATCTATTTCTTATACTCATTTTTCCCTTTTAAGTTAATAGTGATTAAGCTTATTTGTTTAGTTATACGTTAAGCTGTGACCTCAAGCTTATTTAAACTCAGGTCCTACTACATTCCCCAGTATAAGCTATTTTCCGTATTTTTTCTAGAATTTTTATAGATAGTTTAGTATTTTTAGACATTTAATTTAGTTTAAAACTTTAAAAAATTATAAAAAATACAAAAATAATCAAAAATATAATATATCATTTTTAGAAAAATTATCTTTTATGTAACAGTTTTAGGAACAAATAGTTTGCATTCGTAGGGTTTAATTTGCAAAATTTCGATTTTTAAAAAACGGGATTCGTTCCCGTTCTCATTTTTCATGTTTTAAAGCTCATTTCAAATCCGTTTTTGTTCTCGTCTTTCTTTACCTTACTTTTTAGTTCAATTAGAGTCCTTTTAAAAAGAAAATTTTATTAGGTGTAATTTTGAAATTAGGGTTTTCAATTGCCGTTTAGGATTCCCGTTTTGCGTTTTTAGTTAAAGTTTTACTTCCCGTTATTTGTTTTTGTGCTTAATTGTTATCATTTGCTTATTTTAATTTGCAGAAGTAGATAATCAAATCAATCTTTGTTTCCAATTCAAATCATTGTATCGAACAACAAACGTAAGTGTTTTCAATTTCACTCAAATCGTTGGGAAAATAAAGACCGGGAATCATATCTTCCCAGTTTAAATATACGTATTAATATTATATATATTTGTGAAGAGATTTTCCTTTTTACCTTTGTCTCAAGGGTATTGGTATTTTGTCCAATCACTATATTATATTTTATTAATACGTGTGGTGATTATGTGTTGCTTTACTACGAATCAATTTTTTGGCGCCGCTGCCGGGGATTTGTGATTAAGATTCTTTTGTTTGGAGGTATGTCAGATCGTGATTGGCGAACTCTTTCGTCTTCTCGAGAGTTACGCTTTTAAGAAAATCAAAATAAAAAAAATTAAAAAAATAAAAAGTAGAAAATATTTTTCTTTTCTTTTTAATATAAGTAGAAGATTAAAAAAAAAATACAAAAATATTTGCTTTTTTCTAGTTAATTTGTGATTCAAAAAGTTAGACAAATGTTGCGTTAAAAAGAACACCAACAAATAATACCTTCAATTGAGGTATTATCCATAATAAGTTCAATAAGTTCCCAACTCGAATAAAAGATTTAAAAACTTACCATTTGTGTCACTTACGAAATACGGCTCACCTTAAAAAGTAAAATTTTTAAGAGCTACCGTGAAGTAAGTTTGATTATTTGGTTCAAGTTGTCTTTCTCGTTGTCCGTTAAAAATTAGATTGTGAATAAACTTTTGAAAAAACCCAAAAATATTTTTTTTATTTTCTTTAAATAGTGCATGCGCACTAGACGTTCCAATTATCCTAATAATTTAAACGTCACAATTCCAAGAAGTCGGAGAAGACAAGTTTCTAACATAGTCGAACCCGAGATTCGAACTATTGTTGCACCAATGGCAGAACGTACCATGGAAGAGCTACTCCGGGCACCTACGGAAGGGTACGGAGAAGCTATTGTTTTACCAAAAATCAATGCGGATCATTTTGAGATTAAGACGAATTTGCTTCAATTAGTTCAAGCTAACCCGTTTTACGGTCGTGAGAGTGAAAACCCTCATGCTCATATTAATAGTTTCAAAAGGATTACCTCAACTTTACGATTTAGGAATATGTCTAACGATGTGATTAAGCTTATGATGTTTCCATATTCGCTCGAGGGAGCCGCTAAAACTTGGTACGAGAAAGAACCACCAAATTCAATCTTGACTTGGGAGGATCTCGTTACCAAATTTGTGAATCAATTTTTCCCTCCTTCGAAAACCACTCACTTAAAGAATGAAATTTCTCGATTTACACAAAAATTTGAGGAAACTTTTAGTGAAGCGTGGGAACGATTTAAGGAGTTGCTTAGAGCTTGTCCCCATCACGGATTTACGGAGTTAACTCAAGTTGATACCTTTTATAACGGTTTAAACGAGAATGAACAAGACTCCTTAAATGCCGCGGCGGGTGGAAATCTTTTGAGTAAAACGACTAGAGAGGCTTTAAACATAATTGAGAATAAATCAAAAGTTCGTTATTCACGAAATAGATCAAATGCTTCTAGGATGAATGCTACTTCTAGTAAAACGGATGAGAGAATTGATAAGCTTGCGGATCAACTTTCGACCTTAGTCGAGATTGTTTCTAAAAAAGTTGTCACTCCCGCTCCGGTTAAAGCGGTTGAGGAAACTTGCGTTACTTGTGGTGGTGCCCATTCTTGGTATAATTGTCCGGCTACCGATAACAATCAGGCTAGTGTTTGTGCGACTACGGGTACTTACAATCAAGTTAACCCTCCAAACCGTGTTAGTAATCAAATGGCACCACCAGGTTTTGCTCCGGTGCAAAACAATGGTCAAAATAGGTTTAATCAGAATCAAGTTCAAGGGAATAATTTTAATCGGGGAAATAATTTTCATGGAAATCAAGGTTTTCAAGCTCAAAATAATCATGCTCCAAATTTTCAAAACCAAGGATTTCAAAACCAACCTTTTCAAGTGCCTAATAATCAAGTTCAACAAGAGATTTCAAATGATTTTTCAAGTTACAAGAGGAATAATGATCAGATGTTAAGGAACATGCAAAATCAAATCAACTCGTTGAAAGGAGACCTTAAGAATGAAATTCAAAACACGATAAAATCTCAACAAGCCGTCATGATGAATCAACAAACTACTTTTCAAAATAATTTGCAAAACATGATTTGTGGATTGTTTCAAAACCAAGCCTCAACTTCGGGTACTCTTCCGAGTAATACCATTCCAAACCCGAAGGGTGAGATGAAAGCGATCACTACTCGAAGTGGTGTTGCTTACGAGGGACCCTCGATTCCTACTAATCCTTCTCCTAAAAAGGTAGTGGAACGAGAAACCGAGGAGACAACGGATAAAGAGCAAACAAATTTCCAAGGAAGTACCGCTCAAATCCCACCTCCGGTTATCCCCATTTCTATTCCGGAACCCGATGTTCCGAAGACTTTGCCTAAAACCACTCCCATTCCGGAATCCGATATTCCAAAGAGTCTACCTAAGCTAAGTATTCCATATCCTTCATGACGTAATGATCAAAAGTCTCGTGACAAAGCTTCGAATCAAATGGAGAAGATCTTCCAAATCTTTCAAGATTTGCGCTTCAACATTAGTTTCGCGGATGCTTTACTTTTGATGCCAAGATTTGCTCCTACGATTAAGAGTTTGCTCATGAATAAGGAAAAGTTGCTTGAGTTAGCTAAGATACCATTAAACGAGAATTGCTCGGCAATGCTCCTCAAAAAGCTTCCCAAAAAGCTTAGAGATCCCGACAAGTTTCTTATTCCATGTAATTTTCCAGGAATGGATGTATGCCACGCCTTGGCCGATCTTGGCGCAAGCATAAATCTTATGCCTCTTTCTATTTGGAAAAAGCTTTCTCTGCCTGATCTTACACCAACTCGGATGACTTTAGAGTTAGCGGACCGATCAATTACTCATCCTAAAGGACTCGCCGAAGATATTTTTGTCAAAGTTAGAAATTTCCATTTTCCTACCGACTTTGTTGTTGTTGATTTTGAAGCCGATCCTCGAGTTCCTCTCATACTTAGGAGATCCTTTTTGAGAACCATCCGTGCTTTAATCGATGTATACGAAGGAGAGCTTTTTAAAGGGACAGAAATGAACAAATAACTTTTCATGTCAATGGCACGTCAAAACATCCTCAAAAGCATGAAAACGAGTCAATTAAAATGGTTAATGACGCATGCAAGGATAGTTTTAAAAGGTTTACCGACGAACCCGCTCTAGTTTGCTTGCCTCCATCGGAAGATGTCAACAATGAAAAAGAAAAGCAGGAAGTGAAGAATCTCGTAGAGCCGACGGCTAAACGCCAAACTCGTATCACACCTTGTTTGAAGAATTTCAAAGTTATTTGCAAGGAGAGCATTTTTCATTTAAACAAACCACCTCAAGTTTCTTCGGTTTTTGCATTCACATCCACCTTACCGTCTATTGAGCCCAAGGATTCTTTCATAATGGGGGACGAACACCTTAGTACTTTTAGTACTGAAGAAATTATCCTAATCCCAAGAGAATCCGAGGAAACATCCAGGAGTGATAGTAAGAACGTTTTACCTTCATGTGATGATTTTTCTTCCATCAAAGATCCACGTGATGATTCCGAGACTTTCTCTAACCTTCTTTTTGAATTCGATGTCAATTTCAACTCTAGTGACATAAACCCTCTTTTTGATGAAGAATTAGAGGATATCAGGTGCGATGATTCTTATGATTCCAACCTTAATGAGTCGACTTTCCTAGTCACACCTCTTTCTGATTCTAATAAATATAAGTGTCTTACTCCAAGAGACTACATTGAGATTTTACTCCACGATGATCCGTCTACTCCTTTGAAAAGCGTTGCTTCCATTCTCGAGGGATTCATCGAAGATCCACCTTTCGAAGAAAATGATGATTTATTTGATTTGGAATGTAAAATGAATAATGAGGCTGAGTGTTTCAACCCAGGAGGCGATAATGATGAGATTGATGCTTTTCTAGCTATCGAAGTTCCTACATATATTGAAGGATATTATGACTCAGAAGGAGACGTATTATATCTTAAGAGTTTGCTTAGTGAGGATACTACCCATAATCTTTCTCCCGAAGTGTTTTTTGATCATTAACCACAACAACTTAGGAATGAACCAGAGAATGAACCTTTGATAACTTTTTCTCCCAAGAGTGATCCTCTTCACCATGAGTTCACCGGTGAGTTTATCACATTAATGAAAGCCCGATTGAGATTTTCTCTTCCATTTACTCTCCCTAAGGACGAATGAATTCAGGGATCGAGTCAATCTATGTGACTCGGTTACCAAAAACAAAGCGCTTCGTGGGAGGCACCCCATGCTTATCCATTTTCTATTTTTTCTATCTTCTAATGTGTTGTGAGGAGGCTTGTACTTTTCCGATCTTTGTGTTTGTTGTTTGTACTTATGATTGTTTGCAGGATTGACCCAAATTTTCTGAAGACTCTCGTGTTCGGTGTTTTGTCCCGGTCCACTCGAGCTTCCTAGCCTTTGCTTGCCAATAGTTTGGGCAAATCTGATATCCTAAAGATTATTATCGACTAACATTTATCTTTTAGCACACTTGATAAACGGTTAGAGATTTTTGTGATACTTTCTTCATGTTTAGGTTATGCATTCGACCTTTTTTGAGTTCTAGTATGGGGTTTTTAAGTCTTAGGATAGGAAACATTGAGGACAATGTTTGATTTTAGTATGGGGTAGTATATTGGTATGTGCTTAATTACACATACCTTTTTCCATTAAAAACGGACTTAAATGACCAAAAACAGACAAAAAACTGCCAAATATATGTTTGTTTTGCATTTTTGTTGTGCAGGAAACGGATATCACACAAAAGGACGAAAAACAAAGCCAAAAATGACAAAACCAAGCACGGAATAGAAAAGTGTGAAAAGACAAAGTCAAATCGAAGCCAAAGTCAGTCAAAGTCAAAAAGTTAACAAAAAAGTCAACCTTGACAAAGTCAACCTCAAAAGAAAGTCAAAGCAAAGAAAAATATAACTTGAGGGACTGAAATTGCCAAATCCCAAAGTTATATTACAAAGGAAACAAAGACAAGGGCTGAATTTGCAATTTAGTTAAAATACAAGTAGAGGGGGCATTCCTGCCAACCCCTCATACTTGTACTACAAAGGGACTAAGTTTGCAATTAGAGATATAAGGTTGAGGGGGCATTTCTGCCAAACCCTCAACCTTGTATTACCACAAGGACCATGGATGCAAAACTCCTATACAACTTGGGGGACCTAAGTTGCCAAACACCCAAACTTTCATCCCTGTTATCTCCCTAACAACTTTTCCCGCCCTCCTTTCCCTCTCTTTTTCATTCACGGGTTAATCACCCCTCTCTTTACCCTGGATAAACCCCAATTACCCTGGATAAACCCTTTCTCCCACCTCTACTAACACCCTTAACCAAGTAAAACTGCCAAGCTGGAGATCTCAGCATTTTCGAGTAAATTCAAGGGTTATGATCATGATCCGAAAGTGCACATGACAAGATCAAAGGCTGAGACTTCAATTAGGACTTTTATCTCACCAAACAAACACACTAGGAGCTTTTTCACTCAGCAAGAAAGCACAAATGATCAAGAGTGAGGATTTGGGTTTTTCGGGTATAAATACCCACCTCATGGGAGGCTATAGGGATCGTTTTTATCTTTAATTTTTTTTACTTCCTAGCACTTTTAATCTCAGCTTATAAACTTTTATGTAACCTTAACTTTCATAGTTGTAATCGTTTAAGTTTAATGAAATTTTAGTTTAAAGCTTTTTATGAAAATTTTGTCATTTCCTTTTTAATTCTGCTTAATTGAATTCAGCTTATTTCTTGCTTAAAACCTGCTTTGCCTATATAAGTTACCACTTATTAAGTTAAACTTGATTGAAGCTTAACTGAATAAGCATTTGCCATAAGTTACCTCAAAAAGGTCATTATATGATTTTGGAAGATAAGCCAGAAATTGATGGGCTTATAGGGCTTATTTACAGCCTAATTTATAAGCTGAGCTTGTAGACAAGCTCACTTGAGCTTTTAGTCCTTATCTGAGCAACATGACAAGGTACCTTTTTCTTTTTCTTCATCATTTCAGCTTATACAATTTCAGCTTATCTGCTGCTTATCTCAGCTTATATTCAGTGCTTATTTCCCTTAGTTTGTGCTTAATTATGCTTAATACACTAGTACTTAATCTGTTGTTGCTTTTTAAAACTTAAACTCATCTGTTTTAATGTTAAAAAATGAATTTCAGTTTTTATAAGGAGTGTTTGGGTTAACGTTGAAAAATGGGTCAAAAAAGGTAAAGATTAGTTTTGGCTCTCTAATCAGTTTTGATAAGTTTAATAGAGGTTTAAAAGTTAGTTTTCATAATCTTAGTTTAGTTATTACTAAGTCTTGTAGGTTTTTAAAACAATAGCTCAAGTCTACTAATCCACAGTAGGTTTCAAACTTTTTATTGGTAAAATTTCCTCAAAGGTCAATTTGAGTTTATTTTTTGTGTTCAAAGCTGGTATCTAGTGCATCAATATATGTATCTATTTCAAGTTGGTAGATTTTGGTTACCCTTTTAAAAGTCTTAGATAAAAAATAGTTAGGTGTGGATAGTTTCTTTTTGGTTCTTAAGAGTTCAAGTGATGCAGATCATATAAAGCCTAATTCCAGCTTAATTTTGGTATATGTTGATTATATTTAGCTTATTTATGCTTGTGCTAAAATTGCCTTTATAGTTGTTTGTATGTCAAATGCATTTAAGAGTTTTAAAGCTAAGCTTAACATAGTCATTTTATCATAAAGAGCATGTAGTAGTCTGTCTTTAGTTTTGTTAGCTTATAACTTTGTCATGTATGCTTTAGTTTTGCTTATTAGGGTTCTTTCATTCCTGTTCTACTTCTTTTTAAGCTTATTTTAGATTTTTAAGTACTTATCCTAGCTTAAAAGATAAGCTGAATAAGCCCTCAGTTTAGCACTTTTTCCTTAGAATCTCACCCAAAAGGCTTAACAGCCCTTTTCATAAGCTCACCAAGAGCTTATTTGTGTCCCAAAGACCAAACAAAGTGCTTTTTCTTAGAGCTTATAGGCCATTTAACAAAGTTGGGGGCCCCACTTGTCCCAAAGAACAGCTTAAGGGGCTTATTTCTAAGCTAAGAGTTGGCTTTTGGCTGTTTTTCAAACAGCCTTAAGCTCAAAAGCTCAATTAGCTTATTTGAGCTTGTGGCTTATTGTTTTGCTTGTTTCTTGTTGCATTAGGTGTATTAGGTTAGTTTAAATAGCTTTTTAGGATTGTTAGTTTATTTTAAGCTTATTAGAGCTTATTTTCAAATCTGCCAAAAAAATCCCCTGGTGCAAAAGCCAGTTTTGACAGCCTTTTTAAGCTGTCATTCAGCTCACCATTTTCTTTCTAAAAAGCATTTTTAGAAAGCTTATAGGGTGTGCTTTAAGCCCCTATAAGCCCAGCCATTGGGTCTCACTTTAAGGGCTTAAAAATAAGCCCTAAAAGTGCCCCAAGGGCCTTTTTGGCTTGCATCCCAAAGCCCTTGGCTTATTTTCTTATTCTGCTTATTTGTTTGTTTTAACTGGCTTATATTTGGTTGCATTAGCTTATTAGGTTTACTTATTATGTATGCTTAAGTATCTGTGAATGCTTATTTCCCCATTTGAATTGCTTATTGTCCTTAAAAAAGCCAAAAAAGAAAAGCCCTTAAGCCATTAAGCAATCTGTCAGCTTTAGATGCTTATTTGAGGGCTTATTTGTGTATTTCATAAAAAGTGCTAGTTGAGAAAAATGCTTATTTTCATGTGCTTAATAAGTTTGTAAAAGAAAATTTTGAAAAAAAAATAAAAAAAAGGGGAAGCTTGGAAGTCAGGGGTGAGCCAGGGCTCGAACCCCCGACCTCAACAAACCTCAACCCTCTTATACCAACACACACAACCATCTGCGCCCTTGGGTCTTTTCCGTTAGACCTTGGGCGCATTTGGTACTTAAGGGGCTTTTAGGCCCATAAGCTTATAAGCTGTCTTAGCTTATTACACAGCTTATTCGATAAGCTGTGTAGCTTTTCTTATTTTTCATAGGACCGTTTACCCCTTAGCTATTTTTTGTATTTTTTCTAGATTTTTTTATACACGTTTAGTATTTTTTATAATTTATTTTCTTTAAAAACTTAAAAAATTCATAAAAAATAAAATAAAAGTCAGAAAAATATAAACTTTTTTTTAAAAATTTTCTTTATTTATATAGTTTCTAGGAAAATTGTTAAAGATTTCGTAGGGTCATTTTTTCAAAAATTCATTTTTTAAAGAACGGGATTCAAACCCCGTTTTTGTTTTGACTCGTTTTTGGTCTTAACTAACTCCGTTTTCGATCTAGTTTTTTTTAAACTTCATTTTTAGTCACTTAGAACCCATTTTAAGTGAAAAAAATTCATTCTAGGGTTTAAATTGTGTAATTTAGGTTTTTGACCCTCGTTTTTCGTGCCCGTTTTAGGTTTTAAGTTATATAGCTTTCGTTTTTAGGTTTTATTTAATCGTTTTTGCATATTTAACTTGTAGAAATAGAAAACCAATCATAACTTTGTCATATTCAAACATCAATCATCAATCCGTCATTCGATTTTCAATTGCACACCTCGTTGGGACATAACGACCCGGGAATCATACTTCCGGTTACATATATATTTTATTTTGTGAATTCTTAACCAATCTTGGCTAAAGGTAATTGGTTGAGTGTTTGCTTATATATTATATATATATTATTGAACGAATCAATTTTTGGCGCCGCTGCCGGGGAGGCTGTGAAGCGATTATCGTTACGTTTGACAAATTGTGTTTGAATTTGTGAATATCTCTTTTATTTTTATAAAAATACAAAAATATTTTTCATTTCTTTTTTAGTATATATTTATAAAACAAGAAAAACCAAAAATATAAAAACATTGTCTTAATCAAGAAATAAAATTCATCA
>BQNB010032068.1:2895-15985 GCA_026074375.1 Tanacetum coccineum
TACTTTTTACATATCCAAAATACGTTCTAAGCCCAAAACCATGGCCCAATAACATATATAAGTTCAAATCAATAAGTAAATAGGTAACCCGGACAAGAATAAACCCTAGTTAAGCAACGGCTCACCAAGGTTTATTGGGCCGTAAGCCCATATGCTTTAAAATATGAATATTAGGTTTAAAAATAAGCTAATAAGCTACGTATCGCATTTGGTTATCACCATAAGCTATAATATTAGTCCACAAAATACGGCATACTATGGTAATAACCAAAAATAGCCTTCTTGTATTGATTGCAATTTTACATACACGTAAAATAATATACTTATAGAGAAATTAAGGAAATCCCCAAGTATCCCTTGGACAATTCCACTCACAAAGATATATGTATAGAATACGTATATTAGACCGGGCAAGTATGATCACCCGGGTCGTTTCCCCAATGACTCGTGCAATGGAAACCTCGATCTCGTTCGGAATGATTGATTTGAATAAGAAAAGAGATATTTTTGATTTAATTATACTACTAAAATTAAAGGCACAATTAAACAACTAATTAACAAATTAAACTAATTACGAAAGTAAATAAAATGCGACATTTAAGAAAACAAATGCAATTTAAATCTTAAAAATGAAAACTAGATTCCTAAACCTAAATTAATGCTAAAGAAAATTTTAGGAAAAAGAAAAATATTTTTTAAGGGCTTTTCGGATTTTTTATGAATTAAATACTATTTAATCTAAATTAAATTCTAAAAATAGAAATTAAATTGATAAAAACTAAGAAAAATACTTTTTAAACTGAATTAATTCTAAATTACTTAAAAAGATGAGAAAAACATTTTTTTATTACTAATTTTTTTTTTATATTTAAAAGATTAAAATTTAAAGTTAAAGTTGAAAATTAAAAACTAAAGGTTTGAAAATTAAATTTTTAAAAATATAAAACTTAAACTAAAAATTATATAAAAATACTTTTTATAAAAAGAAATAATGCAGAAAATTAATTTTATCAAAAGCCCTAATTTTTAATGAGTAATTTTAAACTAATTTAAGTAATTAAACTAAAAACCTAATTTATTATTTATAAAAAACTATTTTTATAAAACTTAAACTAAAACCAAACAAACACATGGGCCGAAATCACCATTTTCGAAAGTAGAGGGTAGGCGGGTGATATAAATTTTTATATTAAAAACACAAAGTTCGAACTAATGGCAGAAATAGTCCCTGGACTTGGGACTAACTAGACTAACAATTAAAATAACGAAGGACTAACTATGTAATTAACTAAGGACTAACTGAAATTATGAAAAAATGCAAGACAGGCCCCTGAAACATCTAACAACCAACAATCAGCATCCTTTTTATATAAAAACAGCTTTTTCAACAGACTTTAAAAAACTAAAACTAATTGAAACTTAACTTTTACTTATTTAAAATAAGCTGAATAAGCTTATTAGCTTAAAAGCTCTAGCAGCTTAGTATTCTATCTCTTAAACTAAATAAGCAAAGCAAATTTTAAGCACTTGACAGATTTTTACTACTTAATAAAATCTACTTAATCAACTATTAGCAAATCCCACAGCTTATTAAGAAAACAGAAAAAGAACAAATGTAAAACAAATACTTAATCAAACTAATATTTAACAGTTTTAAGAAAAAGCATAACAAAGTAAACAGAATTACTAAGACAGATATAAAATTTATTGAAACTTAATAAATGTGTACCTTAGCTTTCCAGCTAGAACAGGAAAGCAATAAGCTGTGTGGGCTTATGGCTTAATCCACATAAGCCCTAACAAAGACCAACAACAATCCTAAACTAGTCCTAATGCTGACCCTCAGCTCTAAAAACCTCTTGATACCATAGCAGCCATCCAATTCCAGGATGGTATCAAGCCTTCATCACGATAAACACAAACACAAATACTTTGACAGAATTTAAATGAGGAAACGAATTAATATGAAATAACACTTTTATTAAATCTGAAATAAAGGTTCTTACAATTCGAAATGAAATAACATGAAATTGAAATTACATAAAAAAAAAACTACTAAAACTGAATCGAAAACAATTAAACTACTAAAAAATAAAACTGAAAAATTTTTCACACCCAATAAGCTGGAATGAGGGGGGTATTTATACCCGAAGCTTGAGCTCTTGCCTCCTTCTCTAGATCCTTCTATCTTATCTCAGCCCTTCAATCTTTTCTCTTTCCTTGATTTATATCTCAATCGTGGGATTAAAAATGTGTAAACCCGGATCGTTGACGTGGATATAGAGTGTGTTAGTTATGTGAGTGTAAACACTCACACACGTCACATCACCCAATCACTTTCTTTTTAATTTAGCCAGGTTGAATGGGTTGAGGGATGATTGAGTAGTAGATTGGAATGGTTAAGGAGTGTGAGGGGTAATTAACCCTATTGGTTAAATTGGGGTGTGAGGTGAGTGGTTTTAGAAACAAGGGTTCATGGGAGTTCTCTGCGTGTAGTTTCGTGTGTGTGTGAGTGTTTAATCGCATTTGGGTAAAAATGAGGAACAGTAAATGTTAATGGGGTTATAAGTGTAGCCGGGTAGGGTAGGGTAAGGGTCGGGTTAGGTCGGGTTGAGTCGGGTTGGGGGTTACACTCTTATTGGCTGAAAGGGGATCCACGGGTTTATTTGACCCGGTCTAAGACCCGCGCCCTTTTGTAACTTTAGGGAAATTGCATTTTCGGCCCTTGATTAGGCAAGCACCTTTTTCAGGCTATATACAACTGTCAACCATTGCAAAAACAGTCCTTGTGGTTATTACAAAAAGAGGGGTGTCTGGCTTTGTAAGTTGGACTGTGGAACTGCAGTTGACTTAGTAGAAGGCGAGAGCAATGATCTCTCTGCTTTGGCTTCGATTCATTTAGCTTTCCTTGGGGGGGGATATATCACTCATACCGTTTTCGTGGTTCGTTTTGACCTGATTTCATTCTTGCACTGATTTGACATAACATACCTGCACACATAAAACTCAGATACAAGCACATTTTCTTTCTGCCATTTATGATCCGTTTTGGGGTTTATTTGGCCTTTTTTAAGCAATAGAATAAGATATGTGCATTCTAACACTTCTCAAAATTCCCCCAACCTAAACGATTGTGTGTCTCACGCAATATAACATGCCTATAACCAAATACCACAAAATTCCCCAAACTAAACCTTTGGAAAAGTAGCAAAGAGTTTAGTTTGAGAGAAGATAAGAAGATCACAAGTTATAAAACACCCGACTTCCCATTTTCTAAGATTTTTCTCTTTTTATGGTTTTTCTTGATTATTAACTACCTAACTACAATTTATTTGTGTTGACATAATGCAATGTTTTCATTACCACATTGGTAACTTTTAGGATCATAGAACAAAAAGCACAATTAAGTGTCTAAAAGATAACTTCATCATCCCCGATTTTTCACTTTTCCCATGCTAAGCTTAAAAACAAGATCATCGTTATTACAAGTCATGACACTAAACACTACACATAAATAATAATTTGTATACGACACTTTCCTCCGCACAAATCCTACATTTGTATCTCAGGATTCTACTTAGTCATATACCCGAAGGCACTTTAGACTTTTGTTTCGATACTTATTAATTCAGAAAATAAAGTGTATGGTAAAGAACGCAATAATTAGCTCTTAGCCCTTTTCAAAAGATCAAATGCAATCAAGAATAAAGTCCACATCGAGGCAACCAAAATTTGGCTTTTTATAGCTACTTAAGCAGAGCAAACCATTCATGTCATATCCCTTAAGGCTCTATAAGACAAGAAATGGTCCAATCTCATTTGCACCATATACCCTTAGGCTCTTAAGGCACAAAATAAGACCAAAAATTAAGCAACTTATTAACCCTCAGTCCCTTTAGTAGGCTACAACAGAACGCCACGCCTACGACAAGAGCAGCAAACATATTACTAGACTTCGATTATATAAGTAAAACCGGTGCCTTCTATATCTCGAAGCCACCTCGATAGCGAGTCGGCAAGAGGTTATTCTACATATATGACACCGGCGACTCTACCTTATATGAAAACTCAAACTCGGCCACGCCTCCGACACGATAAGTAATCTGGTCAAGATACTTATTTGATTATATTTTTTGTATTTTTAAAGCCAAATTAAAGTTATTCCTGATGTGTACTCACCTAAATCAACAAAGGAACTAAAGAAAACTTCTATTAACTAATTATTAAAAACCAAAAACCATACAACTCTATTTATTAAACATTTATATATAGAGTGAAACAAGCTAATGGAGAAAAAAGCCACAATTAATAACCATATGAGCTTGAAAGAAATCCAACTATTCTATGTTTAATATCATGACTTATAAATAACACTATCATTTCTTGTTCTTCACAAAAGAAATTTGCAAATGCTTAGCCTATATAAAATCCAACTCGGCGTATTTAAAATCTACTTGAGATTAGCACAAGTCTTCATTTACTAACGATTCAAGTCTAGCATGTTTAAAGTCTATATGAGACTAGCATAAACTATCTTCATTAATTGTTAAGGAAAAAGCTAGAACTTTCACAAGCACGTTCAAGTCGGTCCAAAAATTACTTCTTATTCTTACAAACGGAAAACCTACATTTTTGTCTTAACACTTTTTTTTTTTTTTTTTTTTTTTTTTATATGAAATAAGACTGAAAAATTTAAAATTTTTGCTATTTTTGTGGGAAAACGGGTACGTGAGAACAACACATAAGAAGGCAACACAAAACCGATACGATTCCCTTCCCCAAACAAAAACGAAACATTGTCCTCAATGTTTAATAAAGTCGTGTTCCTACGAAAATCAAGCCGTTTATAAGTAGACAAAGATAAACGTTGATCGATAATGAAGAAAGATATTGAACCACCCAAACTAATTCCACACAAAGTATGAAGAAACTCGAGTGCCGGATAAATCAACCTGACACTAGAGATTCTGAAAATGTTGGGTTAATACATCCTGCCGAAAAAAAAAAAAATAAAAAAAAACAAATCACAACACATAGCAACAAACAACTAGAAACTTAGAGGATGGGCGCCCGCACAACGTCACAACACATTAGAAGTTAGAAAATAAAATAGAAAGAAAAGGATAGAGCATGGGGTAGAACTCCCACGAGCGGCTTTGTTTTTGATTACCGAGTCGCAAGCTCGGGGACCCCCCTTTCCCCCCGATCCCTGAATTTAGTTGTCCTTAGGGAGAGCAAAATAGGCAACGATCATGAAACTTGTGCCACTAAGGATTGTGAGATACCGGGATCAAAAATAAAATTCTCACTTCTATAGAAAAAATGAAAGGAAATCCTTTATTGTAAGTGAAGACTGGAAGAAAATTCCAAATGGATAATGCAAAGGCATTGACATCATCAACCTTTTAAGAGTGAAACGTCTTCTTACTTTCGGTAGACAAATTAAGCATCAGCAATTCTCAACATTCCATTGGGAGGTTCTGCCGGAGGTAGAAGAAATAGAGGTTTTTTTGAAAAAGCAAAAAGAGTCCCGGAGGAAATGTCTCTTTTAAACTTCTCCTTAAATGCTATAAGAACTTATTATCATCAATGGCATGATAAACTAGTAATACCAGTATGAATACTTAGTCCTCGTTTCCGAGAGAATACAAGTTAACACTTGCCGACAGACTCCGCAGTAGAAAAGGCGAGTCGGAATTCTAAGAGATGGATGTTGTAAAATACTTGTGGTGGTATAGTCAAATAAAAACTTGGGTAATCCTTTTCAAACCCTTTATTTGGAAAAATGATACATTAAAATCATTTGGAGTTATCAAAAGGGAGTTGAAATTGCATGACAAAGATTTTGGATTGGAACATCAATCACGTGAAATTTTCATCTTTCATTTCCTTGATTTCTTCAACTTCTTGAGGACGAGAAGGAGGTTTTGGGTCTCATATGTAAGAACGCATTTGCCAAGATACAAATTATCTTTTCTCTAATCGCATTTGAGTCATCATTTTCCTTTCCACACAAATCGGACTAAACGAGAAAAAACATCGGTGTTTTCCATGAACAAACCTCTTCTCCAGTGAGAGTAGGGAAAGAAGGAATTGTCTTACTTAAAACTTCAAGGTGGTAGGGAGGTTAAGATCAAATCCCAGGTTGAATCGAATCTTTTTCAAGATAATCTTCTAATTCCTGCTTTCCAATTCCGGTGAAGTAAGGTGGGAGAATACGCAGACTTAAAATTCTCGACATCCTTATTATTTTCTTCAAAGAGCGAATTCACGATGCTAGATCTGAAATTATCATCGAATTCGAAAAGAGGATTTTGAGGGAAACCTTGAAGAATTTACTTCATGAAATTCCATCTTAAGATTGAAGTCATCGATTCCCCGATGTAACGAATCCAAAGGGAAGCAAGTTCATCGTGAAATTCGTCAATATTTAACACTAGTCTTCACCGAGAAGAACTAGGATGAAGAGTAATTAGTGTACTGGCCACTAAACGGATCTTTTTTCGTAAAATCGATAATAGAGATGGCGTGAACACAATTCTTAACTTTGTTTTTCTCAGATATATCGGCATAATAAACAAGTTACATCTTTTTCCCCTACCTTAAAGTCAATTTTTCCCGGTAAACAAACAATGAGAGCTTTTGCGGTTCAAGGAAGGTCTTCCTATAAAAAAAAAAAAACAAAATAAAAAAAAAAAAAAAAAAAAAAAAAGAATATAGCACCTGGGTCTGGTTCAAAATTAACCACCACAAAATCCGCAAGAAAAGTGAAACCATCGACTCTAACTACAACATCCTCGGCTATGCCCTCGTGTGCTAAAATTGAAGCGAATTTGGCAAGCTCGAGTGTCACATACAGAGGAGTCAATGCTTCAAGTGCCCAATTTTTTTGTAAATTGAGTGAGGTACAAGGTTAAATACTAGCTTCCTGAATCGGCTAAAGCACCTGGTTCTACTCGATCTCTGGTAAAAGCACATGATCAGAAATTTTCCCCCGGATTCTCGAGTTTCTTCACGGGAACTTTGTTCATGATGATAGCGGAACATTCATCAGCATACACCGTGTGATAGCGATCTCCTCAAGCTAGCTTCTCTTTTGTTTCTTAGCAACGGAGCTTTTAACCAATTGTTAAACTTTTGGCATTTCGACAGAGAGCATCTTCTCAATCCAATCTAATCGAATTGTTTGACATTTTCAAGAACCGGCTATGTTGAGCACTTGTTTATTCGTCTTCTTCCAAACTTTTCATCCTCTCGGATATGGAAGTTTAGATGGATACGAATTAGGATAGGATCAAGATTAACGGTTTTTTTCTTTGCTTTTTGGTTTGGAATTTACCATGAAAATGGAATCTTCTCCCCCGGAGATGGTACATTGTCGTATTTTTTCCAATTGGATTTTGCACTTTTTCCTTGACGTCTCCGGTTTTTGTCAGATTCTTTATGAGGTTTGAAACATCGGGTGAAGGAAAAAGAGAATCGAAGGTTCTTCCAAAGCCTTAACCAAGCTCCTTGTGGTGATATCATTAATTTGCGACGCGATAGTTACGGTTTGACATGGAAGAGTAACCCGTATTTGAAGTAGAGCTGAATTTTTGAATTTCACAAAAGACTTGTCAACAAACTTGTAACATTACATTTGATCTGCAAATTTTGACCTTGGATTTTTGAACATTCTTCAACACCAGCATCGTTTGCCTTGACGTAGTTTTCAAAATCATCTGTTTTTCAAAACACTATTGTTGGAGGTTGGTAAGGTAAAACTTGATTGATTGGTGGTTGGTTGTGGTGTTTGGTATGTGTGGAGCATGATAAACTATTTTGGTGTTTTGATGGTTTTGATTTAAAATTTCCTCCACAGGGTTTTTGGTTGAAATTAGAATTGGTTCCTTGATAACGGTTTTGTTGGTTTGGAACATTCGGTTTGATGCAACCCGTGGTCCTCATTTGCTTGCCAAATTGGAAGGTTGGTATTCTTTGGAGAAAATTACCAATGGCTGCGGTTTTGTTGAAATTGTTGGAATATTGTCATGAAAAACAGAAAATCGTTTCCCCCCTCTCCTCGGTTTAACGGACAAAGGTTAAAATTGTGATTTGATCCACAATTACACAAACTATCCTCAACTGAACTGCTTTGACGTTGCAGGATTAGAACAACTAAAGCTTTTCATAATTGAACTCATCATTTGGTTCATCATGATAGTCATCTATCCCTCCGAGAAACGGCTATTTTGTTTGCATATCAAAGAATTATTAGAAGATGAAGAATTAGAAAGAGGAGCACCCTACTCACTCGTGAAGCATATAGCAACACTTTATGAGTAACGAACTTTTGACTGCTTTCGATAATCTCTAAACTTCTTAGAGCATCTTGTCCACGAAATTTCCACCTGGCAGAATCTAAAGCATCTTGATCGTTTGAATTCAAAGAGTTTGTACAAAGTATTGGCAGTTGGAGGAGTTCCGAAAAGCCATGGTGAGGACATTGACGAAGGAGTCCTTTAAAACGTTCCCATGCTTCATTGAAGGTTTCGTTGGGTTTTTGGTAAAAAGTAATGATCTCATTCCGATAGTAAGTGGTTTTTGAAGGTGGGAAGAATTGGTTTATGAATTTTGAAACAAGGTCGTCCATGAAGAATTGATCTTGGCGAGGGTTATTTATATTTTTCGACCTCTCAATGTTTTGATAATAACAAAATGTGAAAACGTTTACGATAAAATTAAACATTTATAAATTACTAATCATAAAATTCTATTTCTAAGATTAATCACTTAAGGTATGGATAAACAAATCATTAAACATGATTAGTGATCAAGAAAATATCTTCCTTAAACCTTACATTTTTACAAATGTGTTTTTATAAAAATATAACCTCTTGTTATGAATTTTCTCAGATCCATTTTTCTCTCTTCTTTCTTTCTTTCTAAAACACATATCTTGATCACTAACATACATTGATCTTGTTTCAAGTGATTAATTATTTCTTTCTCCCTTCTTCTTCTTCTTCTTCTAATCAAGTGCAAGAGAAGAACAATCGTATTCTTCTATAAACGAATTATTATCAAGTGATCTCTCTCTCTTCCTCCTCAAGATCACAAATCTTCATTACATATATTTAGTGTTGTTGTGTAAATTCGATTATGTGTAGATCCAAGTGTGTAAATTATGTATTGGTGTGATTTGGATTGTGTGTCAATCCAAGGGTATATATATCTTGTGAGTGTGTAAAGACTTAGTGAAGTCTTAGATTGGTTCTAGCTAAGATTAGGACTCGACATCTAGCTTAGTGTCGAAAAAGAAAGTAAGCGACGTGTAAACGGGTTTCTCCGCCTAAAGGGAGCTTGTTGACATAGTGAAATTTCAAGTGGAGTACTCGGGGAGTCGAGTAGGAACGAGGAGGTGCTTCATTGCTGAACCACTATTAATCTTGGTGTCTTGGTTTGATCATTTCTTTCCTTATCCCTTTATATTATTATTGTTCATTTAGTTCATTACATTGAGTTAAGATCAACATAGACCCATTATTTGTCATAGATCCAATGAACCAATCCTAGCCACTCATTTTTTCATCAAAAATAAAAAAACTCACTTTCCACCTCTTTTTTAAAAATAAAATATCTTACAAACGGTAAATCGTCACACGACAAAAAATACACCATCGCGACGAGTATTTTTTTATCTTTCAGTAGACGGGTGACACGATATACTTTCGAGGAACTTTTTTTTGATTTTTTTTTCAGGCACGAATTGCGAAAATCATATATGATTCGTATAACGAATCATATATGATTTCATGAAATCATATATGATTTGTGATTCTAACGAACTTTTTTTCAATTTTGTTTCAGTCACGAATTGCGAAAATCATATATGATTCGTATAACGAATCATATATGATTTCCTATAGTAATATCCTTTCCATAACCACCCTCATCAATGACTTTGTAATGTACTGTTCCAGGTATTATACCTGACAGATCTTTCATATTCACTGTGAGATCGCCATAGCCGTTGGGAGAACAAGACTTGATTATTGCAACAACTTGGTCAAGTTTCTCTTTCTTCAGATTATTGTCGATGTCTGCTAAACACCCACTGACAGTGCCACTGATTCGTAGTTTTATACACGTAAAATATAATATAAAATAATATAATCCCGAGAGTAATTAAGAAAGTTACCAAGTTACCTTGATAAAATTCACTCTCAAAAATATATATAATATAATATATAATACGTATGTTTGACCGGGTAAGTATGATCACCCGGGTCGTTTTCCCCAACGACTCGTGCAAAAAACTAAAGGTTTGAAAATTAAATGTTTAAAAATAAAGATAAAAATTACTTTTCTATAAAAATGACTTAAGTGATTTTAAACTAAAATAATATTTTTATTATTTTTTTATTAAACTTTTTCTATTTTTTTTTTAAATTAGTTTTTTATTAACCTAACCAATTTAACCAAAACACATGGGCCGAAAGTGACAAAACAGAAAAATAAGGGTAGGCGGGGAAAATTTAGGTTTATATAAAAAACACAAAGTTTGATCAATTGACAGAAGCAGTCCCTTAACCTAGGGACTTAACAATCTAACTACTAACTAACAAAGGACTAACTGATCTACTAACGAAGGACTAACTATGTAAATTTAAACTAACAGAAACTAAAAAAAAAATGCAAGACAGGCCCCTGAAACCTCTAATCAATTACAATCAGCATCCCATTTTTATTACTAATTTTTCTATTTAAAAGATTAAAATTTTAAAATTAAAGTTGAAAATTTTAAAAAAAACTAAAGGTTTGAAAATTAAATGTTTAAAAATAAAGATAAAAATTACTTTTCTATAAAAATGACTTAAGTGATTTTAAAACTAAAATAATATTTTTATTATTTTTTTATTAAACTTTTTCTATTTTTTTTTTTTTAAATTAGTTTTTATTAACCTAACCAATTTAACCAAAACACATGGGCCGAAAGTGACAAAACAGAAAGATAAGGGTAGGCGGGGAAAATTTAGGTTTATATAAAAAACACAAAGTTTGATCAATTGACAGAAGCAGTCCCTTAACCTAGGGACTTAACAATCTAACTACTAACTAACAAAGGACTAACTGAGCTACTAACGAAGGACTAACTATGTAAACTTAAACTAACAGAAACTATAAAAAAATGCAAGACAGGCCCCTGAAACCTCTAATCAATTACAATCAGCATCCCTTTTTTATTAAAGGGCTTTTTTAACCAAACTTAAAAAGCTGAAACTTATTTAAACTTAACTCTGACTTATTTAAAATAAGCTATATGGGCTTATGAATGCTGATAAGCTTCTACTAAGCTTATCAGCTTACAAACTTTTACCTAAGCTGATTTAATCAAATTACCTCAAAACCTTATGACAGATTATAACTACTTAATTAAATCTGCTTAATTCAAATCAACCTTCCAAACTGCTAATCAAACTAACTAACAGATTTCAAAAGCATAAAAGTTAAGCACATTTATTAAAACTAAATTGAAACTGAGGAAGCTTAAAAGATAAG
Organism: Tanacetum coccineum; assembly: GCA_026074375.1. Classification (NCBI taxonomy): domain Eukaryota; kingdom Viridiplantae; phylum Streptophyta; class Magnoliopsida; order Asterales; family Asteraceae; genus Tanacetum; species Tanacetum coccineum. Next base: position 14,437 of record BQNB010032068.1, read on the forward strand.
GTGTACCTTGGCTTTCCAGCATGAACAGGAAAGCTTAACAGCTTATTATGAGCTTATGGCTTATTCACATAAGCTCAAAGTCAAAAACAACATCAATCCTAATCTAACCTAATGCTGACCCTCAGCTCTAAAACCCTTGATACCATAGCAGCCATCCAATTCCAATAGGTATCAAGCCTTCATCATTTAACAGAAATAACAAACACAAACACAAATTCTTTTAACAGAATTTAAATAGAGACACAAATTTATATGAAATATTACTTTTATTAAAACTGAAATAAAGTTGCTTACAATCGTGAAACAAAATTACATAACATTAAAATGAAAATTACACTATGAAAATTAACCTGAAAAATTAACCCTAAAAATTATTTCTTCTTGGTGGATTCGGGTGTGTTCATGTGTGTGTGAGTGAGTTAAATCGCATTTGGGGGTAAATGAGGAACAGTAAACGTTAATAGGTTTATTAACTAACCGGGTTGGTCGGGTTAGGGTTCGGGTTATTGGATTGGTGTATAAACCTGGATCGATGACGTGGACATATGTGTTCTGATTTATGTGAGTGTTAAACACTCCATCACGTCACATCATCCAATCGTTTCTTTTCATTTTGCCAGGGTGGAATGGTTGGGGTTTATGATTGATAGTGATAGGATGGTTAAGGTTTGTGAGAGGGTTATTAACCCTATGGTTAATTAGTGTGGGGATGAGGGGTTAACGAACTAGGGTTCATGGGTGTTCTTGGTGTGTTCATGTGTGTGTGAGTGAGTGTTGATCGCATTTGGGGGTAAATGGGGCACAGTAACTGTAAATGAGTTATAAATGTAACCGGGTTGGTCGGGTTAAGGGTTCGGGTTAATTGTGGGTAATCGGGTTGGGGGTTTGATTATGATTGGCTGAAAGGTGAGTCCACGGGTAGTTTGACCCGGTCATTTGACCCGCGCCCTTTTGAAACTTTGGGGGAATTACATATCTGGCCCTTGTGTTTGGCAAGCACAAATTCAAGCTATAATTAACTTCCATAAATTGCAAAGTTAACCCTTGAATTTATAAAACAAATGGAATTGGGTTTTGGTTGACTGTGGGTTAACTGCAGTTGACTGTAGAAGGCTGAGGCATGATCTCTCTGGCTTCGGCTTTGATTTCTTTAGCTTCTTGATCACTCATCCGTTCTCGTGTTCGTTTCTGACTGATTTCTTGTGATATTTGACTTATCCATACCTGCACACATAAAACTCAGATACAAGCACATTTTTGCCATTATTGATCCGTTTTGGGTTTATTTGGGCCTTTTTAAGCATAAATAGATATGTGTATTCTACACTTATCAGACACATTCCATTTCAAACACTTGTTGAACATCATCAAGTTTACAAGCTGTTAACAAGAGTCCTACGCAACATCCTTGTGCTATTTGCTAGAACATCCGAGTGATACTTATGTATTCACAATGAAAATGGAAATCCTGCTTGAGCCAGCATCAAACAAGCTCTTGGTAGGTGACTTGCGAGATTCTATATGAATCAAACTTGTGACAACTGGATAT
>BQNB010032068.1:26738-53476 GCA_026074375.1 Tanacetum coccineum
GACCATTTGACTAGAAATTTAAAACCAAGACCAAGTATATTGAACCATGACCATGTTACTTGAACTTTAGCTAGAAAAATTGAACCATCTTGGTCCTTGTGAGCCATTCTTGGCCGAACCACATACTACACACACTCTTGGTGTGTTGGTCACTTGTATACACCAACTAACCCATCAAACCCTAACTCTTACCTTATAAATACCACACTTTCTCAAGTTTAGGTCATTTACATTCACTCATAGCCTCAACAAAAACACACAACTCTCCTCCCCTTGCTCCCCATCTCACGGCACAACTAACACACACAAACACATAAATATCTTTTGATTTTCTTCAAGATCCAAGTATTCTAAACTCATTCCTAGTTATATCTAAGGTAGATCCAAGTGTTGTTTGGTTATTTTTCAAGAGTTTTCAAGAATCATAAAACTAGGGTTTCAAATTTTATAAGTGGGTTTTTGCAAGATCTTGTGCCTACATCTTTTGCTTACTTTCTTGTGAGTATTTCTTGATCCATCTTGTTCTATTTTGATGTTTTTATGAATCTTATTATAGATCTATGTTTATATCTAAAGATCCAAGTGTTTGTGTTGTTTTTACAAAAGAAAGTACAATTTATTTTTGTTCATCTTAAAATATGTTGGAAGTCTTATGACAAAAGTTTATGTTATGTTTATGTATTGGGGGTAAGGAGGGGGGGGGGGTGGGGGGGGGGGGGGGGGGGAGGAATTAAGTGGGGGGGGGGGGGGGGGGAATTGGGGGGGGGGGGGGGGGGGGGGGGGGGTGGTTCGGGCGGGTGGGGGGGGGGGGGGGGGGGGGAGAAAGGCAGGATGGGGGGGGGGGGGGGGGGGGGAACAGGGGGGGGGGGGGGGGGGGGGGGGCGGGGGGTGGGGTGGAATTGGGGGGGGGTGGGGGGGGGGGGGTGGGGGGGGGGGGGGAGGGGCGGGGGGGGGGGGGGAGGGGGCGGGGGGGGGGAAAGAAAGGGGGGGGGGGGGGGGGGGGGGGCGGAATAAGGGGGGAGAGGGGGGGTGGGGGGCGGGGGGGGTGGGGGGGGGTGGGGAAGAGATGGGAGTGAATATGGGGGGGGGGTTGGGGTGGGGGAGGGGCGGGGCGGGGGGGGGGGAGGAAGGGGCAGGGTAGGGTGGGGGGGGGGTGAAGGGGGAAGGGGGTGGGGGGGGGGGGGGGGGAATAGGGGGTGTGGGAAAAATAAGGGGGGAAAGTGGGGGTAAAGGGGAGGGGGGGGCGTAGGGAGGGGGGAAAAGGGGGGGAATTAGGGGGGGGGGGGGGGGGGGAGGGGGGGGGGGGGGGGGGGGGTGGGGGGTGGGGGCGGGGGGGGGGGGGGGAAATTGTAGTGGGGGGGTGGAACAGGGGGTGGGGGTGGGGGGGGGAGGCGGGGGGGAGAAGGGGGGGGGGAAATGGGGGGGAATGGGGGGTGGAGGGTGGGGAGGGGGGTGGAAGGGGAGCGGGGAAATTTAGGGGAACTTTGGGGGGGGGGGGGGGGGGGGGGTTAATCAGGGGTGGGTGGGGAAGGGGGGGGGAGGGTGGGTGGGAAATTATTTAATTGGGGAGGGGGGGGTGGAGGGGGGGGGGGATGGGGGCGGAGGGGGGGGGAGGCGGGGGGGGGGGGGTGGTGGGTGGTGGGGGGGGGATGGGGGTGAAGAATTCGGAATTAGTACAAATTTTTCTGTTCATCCTAAAATTATGTTGGAAGGTCTTATGACCAAAAGTTTATGTTATGTTTTATAATATGTTCTTGGTGAGATTGAGAGTGGATGAGAGTTGCAACAATAGAGATTAGGTTGGTTTAAGGTTAGTTTTGTGGTGGATTAGTTGTAATAAAGGTTTGAACTTGTTAGGCACTATTATTGCGATAGTGGGGGTTGATTTTTGGTCATATTTCGGCAAACTATACTTGCTGTCCCGATTTTGTTTTGAGGGTTTGAGCGACTTAAAAATGTTTTCATTAGGCGTAAAAGTAGTTTTCGAAGAGCTCGTTTCGAATAGATAATTTTTCATATATCACACTTTAAAATCGGACTTAAAACGGCCAAGTTATGACCAAATGAAACTTGAAACATTTTTCGGCGAAATGGGAAAATGCAACGATCAGATCAGCAGCTAAAACGGGCGATTCGGAGCCCTTCGGGTCCGAATCGGCCAAAGTATAAAACACGAAAGTTGTCCGAAATGAGATTTTACTATAATGTTGGCGATCGCTTAGCCTAAAAGTCAATAATGAGAGACATTTTTACCACAAATTGGAAAAAATAGGTTTTTAAGGAAAACACTAAATAAAGTGGGCTGTTGGGAATTATAAAAAGGGGTTTCGGGCACTTTCGGACGATTTTGGATGTTTTAAATGCGAGCGAAACATATAAGAATGCTAGGTAATTAGTTAGAACAACTAGAAACGTCATGAAGGGTTAGTTGAGACGCCGAACTTAATAAAAAGAAGGATTATTAAAAATGGTACGAAACGGACATTTTAGGCGATTTAGACATAAGGAGTAGGCGGTTTAGAATTGTTTAGGCGATTTGTAAAACATGGAAACTTAAGAAAATAGGGGACGCTATTAACGTTTTGAAACTAAAAAGTTTCCTAAAAAGGAAAGTTTCTAAAAATAGTAATTTTTCACAAGTGTCGGGATTTAACTAAAACGTGGTAAAGTTTCAAAGTCTTTTATTTCTAAAACGCAAACACACTTGGATGCTTTAAATGATGAACATGGATGCTTTACTTGTTTCTTTGATAAATGCTAAGTCATACCCGTACTTACTCTAGGTCGCGGCTAGACCTCCTTACATCTTCATCTTTGTTGTGGTTATCGCTTACCCTTGCTAAGGTGAGTTCATAGCCCCACATTTTTACTGATTTACAAACGCTTTATACTATTGGGGTGAGAAACATTGTTTGCTTTTAAATTGGACACAAGTTCTTTACGCGATTTTTACTTGTTTATGTGTTGCCTAAGTAGCTTACAAACCAACTTCTGCCCAACTTATCATGAACTGTTAGTTTCTCGACCGGAGGACCGGTTGAGGGAGCGCGAGTGAATAGATAGATCTATTGGGACTAATTATCCCTATCCGCTTTGGTTCCACTTAACGAAGAACAAACGGATATATGTCATGTCGATCATACTTTATGGTGGTCTTTGGTTTGGGCCACCAACTTAGGGCAGGAATACTTTGCAACAGGATGTAACATGCCCTGTTGACTAAATTAGCTTCGGTGTCATGAGCTTAGTGCAACAATAAATACTTTTTATGTGATGCTGTATTTGTTATAGTAGTCACATACGTTTTGAAATCTTGTGGTCCACTCTTGTATCAACTTAAACCTATGAATTCACCAACATTATGTTGACGTTTTAAACATGTTTTCTCAGGTGCTTAGCTTGGATTGATTCTTGATGCTATGTGGAGTCTATGTGCTATGTGACTTCGCCAATTTCAAGACTTATCTTTTATTTACTCGTTGTTTTTATCAAACTCTGTTATGCTTCCGCTACCTTTTTAACTTATTTATCTTGGGCTGTAAAACTTAAATCTATTTTGTTTTATGCAACGAGTAAACTTTTCCAAACGTCCATGATTAGTGGTCGTTCTTTATTGCTTTGTGATCGGATTGTTATGACGTCACGCCCTCGGACACGTATTCCGTCTAGGCCCAGTTTGGGGGTGTGACAGGCGGTCCCTTATCTACCTCAGGTGGCCCCCATTTGAATCTGGGACCGCCTGACTCTCAGTCCATTGTAGAAAATCAGATTCATTTTTAAGTCAAATTCAAGTCCAAAACCTAAACATATAATTATAAATAATGTTAAGGTTCTCGTTGCTAGTGATGATGATGTTAAACGTTTTTACAAACCATCTTTAAAACCCAAAGTTGATTTTAGAAAACCTAAAGTTAGGTAAAAACTCTACCTCCTAAGAGAACTAATAATTCTCTTCCTCAGTCTAAAACAATACAACCTAGGAGAAACCTCAAAAGACAAAATTACCCAAATGTATATCCCGTAACTTGGAATAATTCCCAACAACAAATCTACGTACCTTGGGAAAAGGATGTTTAGTGCTAACAGCTTTGGACCTATGAGATATTGGGACCAAATGTTTGAGTTGTTATGTAACTTAAATAGATATGCTTGGGAATTAATTTAGAGCCAGACGAGTGGATCAAAGATAGTGGATGCAATAAGCACATGACAAACAACCAAAAACTTTTCTTTACATAAATGCATACAATGGAGGTAATGTAATCTTTGGTAGTAATCTACGCGATAACATCATTGGAAAATGTATGATTTCTCATGACTCCCTAAATATTGCAAATGTTGAGCATGTATATAACTTAGGATTTAATTTGCTAAGTGTTAGTCAAATATGTGGTAATAAGTGCAAGGTAATATTTTCCAAGCACGATAGTGAAATAAAAATAACTAAGGATGGAAATGTCATAAGTAGAGGTACTAGGAAAAGCGGCTTGTATGTGATGAAATTAGGAAATAAGCAGAAAGACAAAATTTGTCTTACAACAATAGATGAAACATCTACACTATGGCATAGGAGGTTAGGTCACGCAAATATGCATTTAATTTAAACCTTAGTGTCCAAGGAACTAGTTAAATTTTTTAGCTTAAGTTCGATCAACATTTCTGTGACGCTTGTAAAATTGGAAAACAAGCTCACGCTAGTCACAAAGCTAAGAATATGGTCTCAACAACTAGATGCTTAGAACTTCTACATACGGATCTATTCGGTCCATCCGCCATACAAAGTTATCGAGGAAAATTGTTACACCTTAGTAATAGTAGATAATTACTCTAAGTTGTTCAGTAGTCTCCATTAGGACGGATCATGGCCAGGTCTTTGATAATGAAGTGCAATTTGGAGATTATTGTCACTCTAATAGGATTACTCACAATTTCTTTGCTTCATGTACTCCATAATCAAATGGGGTAGTAGAAAAGAAAAACCGCACTCTGCATGAAATGAGTAGAACCATATTAAACGAACAATTCATTCCACAAAATTTTTGGTGTAACGCGGTAGACACCTCGACTTATATACTTAATAGGATTTTGATTAGACCAATTGATAAGTGTAGAATACACATATCTATTTATGCTTAAAAAGGCCCAATTCAACCCAAAACGGATCAAAAATGGCAAAAATGTGTTTGTATCTGAGTTTTATGTGTGCAGGTATGGATATGTCAAATATTGCAAGAAATCAGTCAAAAACGAACACGAGAACGGATGAGTGATCAAGAAGCTAAAGAAATCAAAGCCGAAGCCAGAGAGATCATGCCTCAGCCTTCTACAGTCAACTGCAGCTAAACCACATTCAACCAAAACCCAATTCCATTTGTTTTATAAATTCAAGGGTTAACTTTGCAAATTATGGAAGTTAATTATAGCTTGAATTTGTGCTTGCCAAACACAAGGGCCCAGCATATTAATTCCCTCAAAGTTTCAAAAGGCACAAGGTCAAACAGACCAGGTCAAACTACCGTAGGACTCACCTTTTCAGCCATCTAATCAAACCCCCAACCCGATTACCCCCAATTAACCCGAACCCTAACCCACAACCGGTTACATTTTATAACTCATTTAACTAGTTACTTGATGGCCCCATTTACCCCAAACAGCGAGTCAACACTCACTCACACACACATAACACACCAAGACACACCCGAAGACCCTAGTTCGTTTAAACCCCTCATATAACCACACTAATTAACCATAGGTTACATAACCCTCAAACACAAACCTTAACCATCCTATCACATCAACTCGATAAAAGCCCCCAACCATTGCACACCCATGCGAAAATAAAAAGACACGTTTGGATGATGTGACGTTGTGATGTTTAACTCGTCACATACCTAACACACCATATGTCCACCGAGTCATCGATCCAGGTTTATACACATCGTAAACTCAAGCGAATGAATGACATATCAAGGAGAGAGAAAAGAGAATGAGGGTCAAGATGAAGATGAAGAAGAATCTAAGAAGATGGCAAAGAGCTCAAGGCTTTCGGTTAACTAATACCCCCCCTCATTCCAGCATAAAAAGGAATTTTTTTTTACGGGGTAATTTTTCTGTTTGTTATTTTAGTATTAATAGTTTTTCGATTCAGTATTGAGTAGTTTTTGTAAATTCAATGTTCATTCGTATGTAAACTTTATTCTTAGTTTTCTATAATAAAAGTAAATATTTCACATTAATTCGTGTCATCAATACACTAAATTTCTGTCGAAGAATTTTGTTGAGTATGTGTTAAATGAAGAAGGCTTGACTACTTGGAATGGATGCTGCTAGGTATCAAGGTTGTAGTAGGCTGAGGTTCCGAGCTTATAGGTTAGATTAGAATTGAGTTGTTTATTGCGCATTTAGGGCTTATGTGAATAAGCAATAAGCCCCACTTAGCATTATTGGTTAGCTTTCCTGTTCATGCTGGAAACCAAGTACACTTAATCTCTTAAGCTTACTCAGATTTCAATCTAGTTTTAATATAGTACTTTACTTTATGCACATTTGAATTCTGTCTTGAATGGTACACACAAATAAGCCTGTTTGACTAGCTAAATAGTTTCTGAATAAAGCACAGTTTAATTGAGTATAAAAATCCTGTCAATAGCCTTTTAAGTTAGCTTTGTTGATTTAATTGAGAGGTAGTAACTAAGGCTTCAGAAGCTTATAACATGATTAGCTAATTTAGCTTATTTTAGATAAGTAAGAAGTTGATTTAAATAGTTTAGCTCTTAAAATTCTGTGAACACAAGCTGTTTTTTATATAAAAAGCGGATGCAGATTGTAATACACGGTTAAATGCTTCGGGACCTGATCTGCTTCTTTCATATTTCAGTTAGATTAAAAGTTACACAGTTAGTCCTTGTTAAATGCGACAGTTAGTCCTTAGATATCACCTGAGTTAGTCCTTTGTTCTATTTTAAGTGTTATTTAGTTAGTCCCAAGTCAGGTGCCTTTCTGCCGTTAGTGAAAATTACAAAGTTTTTAAGTAAAAATCTAAATTTACCCTCGCCTACCCTTGACTTTGTTTTGTGGTCTCTTTCAATCCTTGTGTTTTGAGCAGATTTTAATTTTAAATAATAAAAAATAGTTTTTTATAAAAAATAACACACAAGTTATTTTAGTTTAATTACACACAAAGATAGTATAAAATCACTCATTAAAAAATTAGGGAATTTTGATATAATTAATTTTCACATGCTTATTTCTTTTTAAAAAAAGTTAATATTTTTATCCTTAATTTTATAGAGTTTAGTTTTTATATACTAGTCTTTAAAAATTTAGTTTATCAATCCTTTAGTTCTAATTTTCAACTTTAACTTTAAATTAAACTTTTAAATATAAAAAAAAATTAGTACGAGAAAAAAATTTACACTTCTCTCATCTTTTTAAGTAATTTAGAGTTAATTCAGTTTAAAAAGTATTTTTCTTAGTTTTTATCAATTTAATTTCTATTTTTAGAATTTAATTTAGATTAAATAGTATTTAATTCATAAAAAATCCGAAAAGCCCGTAAAAAATATTTTTCTTTTTCCTAAAATTTTCTTTAGCATTAATTTAGGTTTAGGAATCTAGTTTTCATTTTTAAGATTTAAATTGCATTTGTTTTCTTAAATGTCGCATTTTATTTACTTTCGTAATAGTTTAAATTTGTTAATTAGTTGTTTTAAATTTGTCCTTTAATTTTAGTAGTATAATTAAATCAAAAAATTCTCTTCTCTTATTCAAATCTAGGATCCAAACCTAAACAGTTTCCATTTGCATAGTCATTGGGGAAAACGACCCGGGTGATCATAACTTGCCCGGACAAACATACATATATCAAATATATATATCTTTTGTGGAGTGTGAATAGTCCAAGGAGTATTACTGGGATTTCCTTAATTTTCTCTATACTATATTAAAAAATTTTACGTGTAATGTAAAATTGCGAATCAGTTTTTGTGGCGCCGTTGCGCCGGGGACTTGTGTAAGCGAATCTTCGTTTCGAGTTATCAGCGATTTTGGTTTGAAGACACACCTTTCGTCCTCGAAAGTTAAATTTTTGTCATAAACAAAAAAATCACAGAAAAAAAAATTAAAAAAACTATAAAAGTAAAAGAATATTTTCTTTTTTTCCACACTTTAGTATAATTATCATATTAAAAAAAAAATTAAAAAACAAAGAAAAAAAATTCAAAAATTTAAAAATATCACGTCTTAATTCACACAAAAAATTCATCCACCAGAGTTTGGTAAACGAACACCAACAAATAATACTACTATTGAGATATATCACATTCAATTTCCGGAGAACATGCCTCATTGTTCCCAAATCGTAATAAAGACATATAAAACTTTACCTTTGTTCAACAAAGACACCACAGAACGCTCACTTGAAAAGAATATTTTCAGAGCCTACGTACAAAGTAGTTGATTGATTTCGGTTTAAGTCTCTTTCGTGTAAAGCCGTTAAAAATCATTGACAAAAAAAAACACAAATTACACAGTAAAAGTTTTAGCTTTTATGAATTGTTGAGTTCCTCACATTTATGCGCCCTCGTTCTCGCAACATCCGTAGACGTCACAACAAACAAACTCTGTTCCGAAAATCCAATTGTAGCGCCAAAACGTTGCTTCCAACCACCGAACAACACGAAAACATGGCTCAAATGTTAAAAGCACTATCAGGGTATGAAGATGCTTTATAGATTTTTTTATTTTTGGGGGTTCAAAACCGATCAATGCCAACAATTTGGATGCTTAAGCAACCTTTACATCAATCTTGTGCAAAGTAACAAATATCACGGGTATGAACAAGATCCCCCACAATCAACCTTCGATTTTATTAATAAGGTTCACTTCAACGTTAGACATACCAGAAGTTCCGAACACTTCGGTTAAGCTTTTGCATTATCCCTTTTTTCTCTAACAGAACGGTGAACGACCCGAGATTGTTAGACAAAGAACAACGCAAGATCAATTCTCACATGGGACGGACCTTCGTTATCAAAATTCAATAAACCAATACTTTCACCTCAAAAACCACTTACGATCGGAATAGATAATTTACTTTTTATCAAAAACCAAACGAAAGCCCTTTAATGAAGCATGGGAACGTTTTAATGGACTCCTTCATCATGTCCTTTCAACCATGGCTTTTCACTGACTCCACCAACGTCGATACTATTTCACAAACTCTTTGAATCTTCAAACGATCAGATGCCTTAGATTCTGCAAGCAGGTTGCAATATCTTGGACAAAATGCCTCAATAAAGGTTTAGCGATTATCGAAAGCAAGTCAAAAGTTCGTTACTCAAGAAGTCGAGTGCTAATGATATCAAGAGTGATAGTACAGGATGCTCCTTCTTTCTAATTCACTTCACTGCCAATAATTCCTTAGTCGATATGCAACTCAATAGCCCGCTTCCTCTTAGACGATAAGATGACTATCAAGTATAATAACAAAAAGTTGAATGAATGAAAGCCTTAGTTGTTACTAAACTCCTCTGCACCCTCAAAGACAGTTGAGGAAATATGTGTTACTTAGTGGATCAAATCACAATTTTTAACCATTTGTCCGTTTAATACTCACTAATGAAACGATTTCCCGTTTATTCAAGACAATATCCAACACGAGAAAGCGCATAAACCGCAGCCGGATAGGAAAATTTTCTCCAAGAAACCAACCTTCAAATTTGGCAAGTCAAATGAGACCACCGGGTTTCAATCAACCAAATGTCCAAACCAACCAAAACCGTTATCAAGGAACCAATTCTAATTTCAACCAAAACCGTGGAGGAAATTTTAATCAAACCGTCAAACAACCCAGAATCAAGCTTATCAATACTCCACCATTATCGAAACACCAACCAATGCAACCACCAATCAATACAAGTCTTGTACCTACCAAATCTCTAACAAAATAGTGTTTTGAAAACGGATTTTGAAAGCTACGTCAAAGCAAATGATGCGGTATTGAAGAATGTGCAAAATCAAAATCAAGGTTTGCAAAATCAAATGGCAAATGTTACAAGTTTGTTAACAAGCCTTTGCACCAAGATTAATGATTTCAGCAATCCCAATCAAGCTTCAAGTTCAAGTACTTTACCGAGCAATACCATTCCAAATCCAAGGAACGAAGCCAGGGCAATAACAACTCGAAGCGGAGTTTCTTACGAAGGGCCGTCCATTCCTATGCCTCCTCCATTTGTTAATCCGGATGTGGTAGAGAAGACGTCAACGGAACATGTCCCGCCTCCTCTAACCCAAAAAGTTCAAGAGACAAATTCTCAAACAACAACAAAAGTTAATCAAGAGGGAATTGTCAATAATCCTAAAACATATGAACTTAAGCTTCCTTACCCGGAAAGAAGAAATGTAGAAAAAAGGCAAGAAAAAGATAAGGTTCAACTTCAAAAGTTTTGGAAAATGTTTAAACAACTTCATTTCAATATTTCTTCGTTGCGGATCATTAGATTCTAATGCCGAAAATACACAAAAATGCTTAAAGATCCTTGCGCTAATAAGAAAAACTTAAGAACTTCTAATACTACTGCTTAACTACTCCGGTGAGTGACAATTGTAAGTGCCGTAATTCTTAAGAAATTACCCAAAATTGGGAGATTCTTGTCAGATTTACCATACCATGTGATTTTTCAAAGCTCAATGTCAGGTTTTAGCCGATATAGGAGCCAGTATCACAAAGCCCTCTATCGGTATCTTTCATAGGTTAGGAATACCAACCTTGATCAACCCAAATTGACTCTGAGCAGCTTAGCCAACCGTCAACATCACTTGTCGACCGGCAATGGGATACTGTAAGATGTGCTTGTTCCCCGTAGAACACGTTTACATACCCATACCGATTCGTAGTTGTTGATTAATTTTCCCGATGACAAATTCTTTGATTCTCGAAGACCATTTTAAACGAACCGCCTCGACGAGCTTAATTATTGTTTACGACGAAAAGTTCTGATCACCTACGTGATGGAAATGAAGTTTAAACGTTGAACATACACATGAGAAATCGAACTTCTAGTAATCAAAAGTTGAATCATCAACAGATTTGATATTTTTAACGTTCCGAATTACATTGGTTTTGAGGATTTATTTGCTCAGATGTATAGTGGCAGTCCCACTACTCAATCCAATGATTCTTTTCTCTAGATCTTCCTCAGCGAGAAGACTAGAATTCATCTTTCGAGAATTCACTCGATGATTTCACTCACACCACTCACACTTCATTACCACCGGGTGATGATGAATTCCAATTCTTAAAAGGACTTCAAGAAGAAACAATTTCAATTACCTCAATTCTCTTTTCGAGTCAATGATCGTTCCAAATCCTCAACGATAAATCCTCTCTTTGAAGAAAACGATAAGGCACACATAGATTAAGTCTTTTCCTTCTTCCATCAACACTTACTTCACCACAAGGAAAACGTTTCGATCCACCGGGAATTGAGCTTTACCATCCCTTCCATTTTTGAAGTTTCAAGTACAATCCTACATCCCACTCTCTCCGAGAGAAGGGTTTTGCATTATGGGAGACGTCCGATGTTTTCTATATCTTCGTTAGTACCCGGATTTGTTGGAAAATGATGACTCGAATTGCAATAAGGAAAAAGATAATTTGTATCTTGGCAACTTACTTACATAAAAAACCAAAACCTCTTTCTCAAGAAGTTGAAGAAATCAAGGAAAAAAGAAGTTGAAGAAGTCTCAAGTATTGTTCCAATTGATAACAAATGACTCATACACACACTCAAATCAACTTTTGAGATAATCCAATTGATTTAATATCAACATTCTCCAAACTAAAGGATTGAAAAAAGGACTTACCCATATTCATTTGACTTCTACACCACCACAATTATTTACCACCCTTCTGTAGATTCCGACTTCGCCTTTCACTGCGAGTTGTTCGGCTTAGATGTTACTTGTAATTCTCTTCGGAAAAACTGAGGACAAAGTATTCAACCAGGTATACACACCATATCATGCCATTCATGATACAAATCTTTGTCTAACATTGGAGAAAATTATAACAGAGAACATTTCCTCCGTGACTGCTTTTAGCTTCAAAAACCATCATTTCTTCTACTTCCGGCATAACCCCCACATAATGTTTGAAGAATCTGTGCTTAATGTTCTACCAAAGTAAGAAGACGTTCCCTCTAATATGTTGAAGAATGTCAATTCCTATGCATTTATCATGTGATATTTCTTCCATTCTTCACTTACAATAAGGATATTTCCTTTCATTTTTTTCCTTAGAAGTGAGACACTTTTGTTTTATGACCTGGAAATCCTCACAATCCATTGGCATTACACTCAAATGAACGTTTTCTATTTCTGCTCTCCACTAAGGACAACTAAATCAGGGAATCGAGTCGAGCTTAGCGACTCGGTAATCAAAAACGAAGCGTTCACATACACACACACACTTGCATATCCTTTTCTTTCTATTTTATTTTCTAACCTCTAATGTGTTGCGTGATGTTGAGGAGGGCCCATCCTTTCGTATTCTCTTCGTTTGTTTGTACTGTCCTGTGTTGTGATTTTCGCAGGATAACCAACATTTCCAACAGAGAATCCCTCCTCGGTCCGATGCCTCGAATCCGGTGCAACTAGAGTTTCTCTATCCTTTGTAGTGAAAATTAGGGTTTGGGAATCCAATCAGCATTAATCGATTAACCGAATTATCTTTGTCTAACTTAAAAAAACAGGTGTGGTGTGTTTTTTTTCTTTTCTACTTAGATTTTCGTAGGAACCCGACTAAACATAGGACAATGTTTTCATTTTAGATTGATATAGAGGAGAATCTATCGATTTGTCTAGTGCTGCTTATTGTGTTTAGTTTAAATATATATTTATGATAAATAATGAATCATAGCAGAGGATAGGTATAATATAGTGATTCTATATGTTGGTATTATAGACCTTAGAAGTAAATTTAAATTAGATAAACGAGCACAGTGAAGTCCACAACTCATTCGGAGAAGACTTACAATCGAAGCCGACTACCTCTGCTAGCGCAACAATAAAATAAACCCCCCCCCCAAAATATGCCGCAGCGCGCGCCCCCCCACCGCCACAGGTAAGCACCCCCCCCCCACTCCCCCCCAAAACCCAAAAACCACCACCCCCCACCAACCCACCCCCCCCCCCCCCCACCCCCCCCACACCCACTCACCCACCCACCTCCCCCCCACCACCACCCACCACCACGCCCCCCCAGACGAAAACCGCTGGTCCGACTCAGAATAAACAAAAAAGACTCCGCTAGCCCTGATCTCCATCTCACTAAAACACCCGTTAACAATAACTGCAGATAGTTATCTGCTATCCTCATATAAACTTTAAACATGCTAGACTTGAAATCAATAGTAAAAGAAAGCTAGAGCAAATCTCAAGTAGATTTTCAATAGCGCCAAGTTGAACTATTAATATAGGCTAAGAATTTGCAAAATTACTATTATGAAGAACAAGAAAATATAGTAGTATTTACATAATAAGTCATGATATTAAACTAGAATATTGGATTTTCATTCAAGCTCAAAGTATACTTGTATGGCTTTTTCTCCCCTAGTAAGTCATGTCACACCTCTATAAACACACAAATGTTTAAATAAATAGAGTTGAATGGTTTTTTGGTTATAATTAGCTCATAGAAGTTTTCTTTAGAGTCCTTTTGGATTAGGATGAGTACACATCAGGATACTTAAGTTATGGCATAAACAATACCAAAAAATAATAAATAAGTATCTCTGCGCGACAATTTACTTCATCGTGTCGGAGGCCGTGGCCGATGTGGAGTTTATCAAATAGAGTGTAGAGTCCGGTGTCCATAATAAGTAGATACATAACCTCTTGTCGACATATCGCTATCGATGTTGGCTTCGAGATAGAAAAGGCACCGGGTTTTTTACTGTATATTAATTCCGAAGTCGAACTCATCTCATTTTAGCTACATCGTGTCTGTAGCGTGGCCGATGTTGTAGACCTACTAAAGGACTGAGGTGTATAATTTCGCTTAATTTTTGTCATAATTTTGATGCCGTTAAAGAGCCTAAGGTATAAATGGACGCAATGAGATTGTCCCAATTCTTGACTTCAAGAGCTTTAAGGGTTAATGACATGAATTGGTGCCTTTGCTTAAGTAGCCTAATAAAAAGCCAAATATTGGATACTGCCCTCATGGGACTTTATTCATGATTGCATTTCATCTCTTTTTGAAAGGGCTCGGAAGCTAATTATTGCTGATTCTTTAACCATTAGGCAACTCTTTATTTTCCTGAATTAATTAAAATATCGAAAACAAAAGTCTTAAAAAGAGGCGCGAGAGCGAGTATATGACTTAAGAAATACATCCTGAGATACAAAAGTAGGCATTTGCGGGAGGGAAAAGTAAGTACAACTATTAGTCGAGTTAGAGTAGTGTTTAGTGTCCATATGATTGTAATTAGCTCACTACAATCTTGTTTTTAAACTTGGCATGGGAAAAGTGAAAACTCGGGGATGATGAAGTTATCTTTTAAGTACGCTTAATTGGGCTTTTTGTTCTATATTCCTAAAAGTTACCATCATGTGGTAATAGACAACATTGCATATGTCAACCACAAATAAATTAAAGTTAGGTATTAAAAATCCAAGAAAAAACATAAAAAAAGAGAAAAATCTTAGAAATGGGAATATCTGGTGTTTTAATAACATGTGATCTCCTAAACAAAAACTCCTTTGCTTACTTTTCAAAGGTTTATAGTTTGGGGAATTTTCGAGGTAATTTATTATAAGGCATGTGATACATATATTGGCGTGAGGACACACAATTGTTTTAGTTTGGGGAATTTTGATAAGTGTTAGAATACACAAATCTATTTAGCCTTACAAAGGCCCAATTCAACCCAAAAAAGCGGATCAAAAACGGCTAAAAATGTTTTGTATTCTGAGTTTTATGTGTGCAAGGAAATGGATAGTCAAATAGTGACAAAAATCATCAAAAACAGAAACACGAAAGAATATCGGATGAGTGATCAATAAGCAAAAGAAATTCAAAGCCCGAAAGCCAGAGAGATCATCCTCAGCCTTCTACGACTCTCAACTCAACTGCAGCTAATAACCACATCAAAACCAAAACCAAATTCCATTGTTTTATAAAGTTCAAGGGCTGACTTTGCAAATTATGGAAGTTAATTATAGCTTGAATTTGTGCTTGCCAAACACAAGGGCCAGATATGTAATTCCCCCAAAGTTTCAAAAGGGCGCGGGTCAAATGACCGGGTCCAAAAACCGTGGACTCACCTTCAGCCCATATAATTCAACCCAACCCACCCGTACCACAATTAATTAACCCGACCCTAACCCTGACCAAGCCCGGTTACATTTATAAACGATCCATTTATAGATACTATGCCCCATTTTTTACCCCCAAATGCGATCAACACTCACGATCAACCACACTACATAACACACCAAGAACAAACACCAAGAACCCTAGTTTCTTAACCACTCATCCCCACACTAATTAACCATAGGGTTAATAACCCTCTCACAAACCTTAACCATCCTATCACTATCAATCATAAACCCCAACCATTCCACCCTGGCAAAATGAAAAGAAACGATTGGGTGATGTGACGTGTGTGATTGTTTACACTCACATAACTAACACACATATGCCACATCATCGATCCGGGTTTACACATTTTTAATCCCACGATTGAGATATAAATCAAGGATAGAGAAAAGATTGAAGGGCTGAGATGAGTTAGAAGGACCTAGAAGATGATGAGCTCGAGCTTGGGGTATAAATACCCCCTTCATTCCAGCAAATGGAGAATAATTTTTAGTGGTTAATTTTTCAGTTTTATTTTAGTAGTTTAATTGTTTTCGATTCAGTATTGAGTAGTTTTTTGTAATTTCAATTTCATTCGTATTGTAAACTTTATTTCAGTTTTTTAATAAAAGAATTATTTCATAATAATTCGTGTCTTCATTTAAATTCTGTCGAAGAATTTGTGTTTGTGTTTAATGATGAAGACTTGATACCAATTGGAATTGGATGGCTGCTATGGTATCAAGAGGGTGTAGTAGGCTGAGGGTCAGCTTATAGGGTTAGATTAGGATTGATGTTTTTGATTTAGGGCTTATGTGGATTAAGCCATAAGCCCACACAGCTTATTGATGTTTTCCTGTTCATGCTGGAAAGCCAAGGTACACTATACACTAAACATGATATCAGGGCGACTAACGGTTAGATAGAGTAAACTACCAATCATACCATGATATTTAGTTTCGTCGATGGGTTCGCCTTCTTCATCACGGGTGAGTTTGGTTTCGGAGGACATAGGAGTTTTGATTGGTTTGGCAGTTTCAAGACCGAATTTCTTCAACATTTCTTTCACATATTTAGATTGGTTGAAGAAGATTCCATCTTCGAATTGTTTGATTTGCAAACCAAGGAAGAAATTCAATTTACCCATCATGCTCATTTCAAACTCATCGTGCATGATTTTGGAGAAATCAACACATAAGTCTTGACAAGTTGATCCGAAGATGATGCCGTCCACATAGATTTGGACAATGATGATATGTGAATCCTTTTTCTTAGTAAATAAGGTGTTATCTACTAAGCCCATGGTGTACTTATGATCAGGAAGAAAGGATTTGAGACGATCATACCAAGCTTTGGGTGCTTGTTTGAGACCGTAAAGAGCTTTTTTGAGTTTGAACACATGATTATGTTTTTAAAAATCTACAAAACCGGGAGGTTGGGCTACATACACTTCTTCGTTTATAAAACCATTTAGGAAAGCACTTTTGACATCCATTTGAAAGAGTTTAAAGTCATGAGCACATGCAACGCAAGAAGGATTCTTATATATTCTAATCTTGCACGGTGGCATTGGGCTTCATTGGAAGTCATATGCCTTTTGTTGACTTATCTTGTGCTACAAGTCTAGCTTTGTTTCTAGACACGACACCATTTTCGTCAAGTTTATTTTTGAAGACCCATTTTGTACCGATGACAATTTGATTTTTGGGATGAGGAACAAGACACCACACGTCATTGGATTTAAATTGATTTAGTTCTTCTTGCATAGCCATAGTCTAACTTTCGTCTTGTATGGCTTCTTTAATGTTTTTGGGTTCTACGGAGGAGACAAAACAAAAGAAGTTGCTTTGATTTTAAACTTAGGATCTTAGAGTCCTTTGATTAAGGTTTCCTATGACGGTTTCTAAGGGATGGTCTTTGGATTCCTTAATGTTTGAGATTTGTTTATTTAATGGTTAACTTTTTCTTGACTTCTAGTCTTTATTTTGGTTTTCATATTATGTCGACTTCTAGTAAGTCATCATCTATTAAAGGAGGTGAACTAGGAGGAGGAGTTTCATCAAACTTGACATTGAGAGATTCTTCGACTTTTATGGTTTTTTTATTTAAAACTACATAGGCTTTACTATTAGGGGAATATCCTAAGAAAATACCTTCAGTTGATTTAGGGTCGAATTTGGTAAGGTAGTCTTTGGTATTTAAAATGAAACATTTACTACCAAAAACTTTGAAGTATTCTAAGTTGGGTTTTTCTTTGAGAGTATATGGAGTTTTTCTGAGGTTAAGGTCTAATAAGAATTATTTAAATTGTAGGTGGATGAGTCAACGGCATTGCACCAAAACTTTTGAGGGATAGATTGTTCATTTAGCAATGTTCTATCATTTCTTGTAAGGTTTTATTCTTACGTTCTACTACCCCATTTGATTGTGGAGTACGTGGAGCCTAAAAATTGTGAGAAATGCCATTAGCATCACAAAAAAGACTCTAAATTGTACTTCATTATCAAATTCCCGACCATGATCCGTACAAATTGAAATAATGGGGCAACCCTTTTGGTTTTGAATCTTTTTACTTAGTATTTCAAAATGATCAAAGCTTCGTTTTTATGTTTTAAAAATCTTGTCCAAGTGTATCTTGAATAGTCGTCAACGATGACCAAAGTGTAGAAGTTGCCTCCGTAACTTTGAACGGCCGACGGACCAAACAAGTCCATATGCAAAAGTTCTAATATTAGAGTAGAAGGAAGTATCCATGTTTTTAGCCTTATGGCTTTCATGTTACTTGTTTTCCCATGTTGCAAGCGTCACAAAAATGATTTTCAAATTTTAGTTTTGGTAAGTTTCTAACAAGTTCTTTAGATGATAGCGATTGTATAAGTCGCATATTGGCGTGACCCAATCTTCTATGCCATAAGGTTAAAGTATCATCTATAGAGGTTAGATAAAGGTGGCATCTTATGGGGTGAGTTCCCTTTTTCTTTAATGTAGAGGCCATTTTTCTAATTCCTTTCTAAGGTTATGCATTTTTAATTATTTTGCTACCGGTTTCACTAAATTGTACATTGCACATATTATGCACCCCACACCAAATTTGACTATGCTAGGAAGATTAAAACTTAGATTTCAACGTGAACTAACATCCTTGTTGGTGGAGGTTACGAGAAATTGTACCTTTACCGATGATCGTGCTTTTAGTGTAGACTACAAACAAAAACACGTTACTCCTTCAATAGGTTTATAGGATGTGAAGGATCTATGTTATCCCGTCATATGTCTAGTGGCACGCTATCTTGAATCCACTTCATCCGGTTGTTCCAGTTAAACCTATTTGAAGTTACCCTAGATACATAAAACAACTCAAGCATTTGGTCCCCAATATCTCATGGGTCCGTTAGTGTTATGCATACCGTTTGGTTGTCATATGTATGGAAATGGAGAAAAAGGACTCCATTGATTATACATAGGATTTTGAAACTATTGTTCATGTTGTGTTCCATAGTTCCAAACTACTTGGCGATAATCGCTTTTGGGGTATAGGCTACTAGGTCTCTTATGGGTCATTTTAGGGGCCATTTGGATTTTACTTTTTCCATGTCCTTGACCAAGTTTTAGAATTGGTGGTTGTTTGTTACCTTTTGGTGCACCTAAAATAGACTTTTTGCTAATTAGAACTGAGTCATTTTGTTTAATTACGTTGGTTTCTAAGTCTTCTTTCTTTTCTGCACTGTCATCAGACAGCCGGTGCTGTTCGTTTGAACTAGCTTGTGTTGTTGTGAATGGCACTGGCAAGCCGGTTCTACATAGAGCTTTTTAATTTGATCTCCTAGATTTTTAATTTTAGTGTTTCTAGAGGAAGCTATAGTCTCGGTGTATCCTAATCCACACTTGTCTTTTGACGGTTTTTGCATTTCGACCATTTTTTGTAAAGACGAACTACTATACTCAAAACTAGCTAGTTTTAGTTTTAGAGAGTTAACTTTAATCTAAGTTATACATGCATCACATTGTCTTACTTGTTTCTTTACCCTTTTTAATATGTTAGCTAGTTTTAAGTCGTTTAATGGTCTTTTTGATGTGAATTCATTTTAGCCTTTAGATGTTTGTTTTTAGTTAATTATCCTAAGACTAATTTGACCAAGTTTGGGGGGGGGGGGGGTTTTCTACTTATTTTGCTGATTCGTTATTAAAGTTGAACTACTATAGTAAAGATTATCGGATAGTACCTAGTTTGAGTGACCCATGAGACAAATCTCTTCTTTCTTTGAGTCATCTCCACTATCGCTCCAACTTCCGACAATGAATGCCTTTTGTTCACCGGAATAGTTTTTAGGGCAATCGCTAATGAAGTAATTTGGAATCAACCACCACTGAAGCATCTTCGATTTCCCTTTTTTCTTCCTTGATTTTTGGATTTTTTGGTCGTCATAAGGTTGTTAGACAAAACTTGCCTGTCTTCTAAAGAATTCTTGTAATATCCCTTACGGACATTGCATATTTCTTTCAATTGCTATCCGAAGAAGTGTTATCATCATCACTAAGATCTGTTTTGCATTAATGTGGAGAGATTTGTACTTTTCTTTCTTGTTCTTTGCAATCTCCAAGTCCTTCTCAAGAACTACCTCATAGACTTTGAGGTTGCCAACAAGTTCGTCTAGAGATAGCTTTGACAAGTCTTTGGATTCCTCTATCGCCGTTACCTTTGGTCGCCATTTTGATGGAAGAGCTCTCAAGAATTTCCTAACATGGTTACGACTTGAAAAAGATTCATCAAGTGCTTTAGCGAAAGTAATGATGGTTATTAAATCTAGAAAAGCACAATCAATGGTTTCATCGTCGGTAATTGAAAATTCCTCATATTTTTGAACAAAAAGGTCTATTTTATTATCTTTAACTTGTTTGTTGCCTTGATGAGTAGTTATTAAAGAATCCCAAACATTTTGAGCCGTGTCACACATGAAAATTCTTTCATATTCCTTTTTAGGTAAAGCATTATATAAAACCATTTTAGCTTCATCATTTTTGGAAAGCATTTTCTTTTGATATTCATCAAGGTTTTCATATGGGTGTAACACATCCTTGCCATCCTTGTCTTTGTGGTAGGTTTGTAATTCCTATGAGCTATGATATACCAAAACAAACATCTTAGACTTCACGTAAGTTCAAAATGGTTTTTCCAATAAATAAAACAATTTACCTCGAAGAGAGGTGGTCGTTGCATAGATTGGCCTTCTTTGTAGTTTTCTGAATCCATAATCGTTTAAAGATTAAAATACAATTTATTTTAAAACTTTGGTAACCTAGCTCTTGATGCCAATTGTAGAAATCTAGATGGGGGGTTGAATAGATTTTAATTTTGGTTTCTTAACAACTTGTAAATAGATCTTTAGTTTGACACTTTTTAGTGATAGTGATCTAGATCTAGTAGATAAGACGTAAGAGATGTGTAAAAGAAAAGAGAAAGATAGAAAAGGATATCACGGAGGACACAAGTATTTATAGTGTTCTCGGATATAAGGACACATTCCTTGCCCCCCACCATACTCCACTCCCCGAGTCACTCTACTCGAGAGTTTTGTTAAACAATAGTCACCGAGTCCTTTCACTAGGCGGAGAAGCCTTCACAAACTATGGTACACTTTCTAAAGATTACAAAGATGATCACCAAATTTCTCACACTCGAGAATCGATAATAACACAACTACACTTGATGTACAACTAACAATACAACAATAGATTACACCAAAATGATCTCTTGAATGAGGTCAGAAGAATCAAGATCAAGGCACTTTTGAGGCTGTGCTTGAAACTTTCGCGGTATTTGGCAATTCCTTTCTGATGTGAATTACCTACACAAAGATTTAGAAAGAATGCGAGGAGAGAGGGAGGAGATCAGGTTGAGTAGAGAGAAGATTTGTATGAGAATGGTGCAATGTGAAAACATTGAGAAATGGCTTGGTATTTATAGCCAAAAATTTTACTGTAGGCCGGTTTTTCCGGTGCTGTTTACCAATTGCATCGGCTTGCAAACCTAAGGGCACCGGCAAACAGTAACAAAATCTAAATTTTGATTTGCAAAATCTTCGAGAAATCTTGTGTAATCTTATGAGATTTTCCTTGGATTTGCTGCATTTGATTATATACAAATTGAAATAATTAAATTAAAAAGTGTAAGATTATTTTGTGTAAAGTTAGGGTTTTAAAAAGATTTGTATACTTTTTCAAGTTGCATGTTTTTCTACAAAGATGGAAAATAGTAAGGAGATCATGTTTTGAGATGATAAGGAGTTTGAGAAGAATGGTTGGGAAGAATGACTATAGTATTGTCATTAATAAAACCTTAGTTTAAGTTGATTGTAAAAACGTTTTGTTTTAACCGGTTTATTTGTATTAACATAAAGGTTTTACTTGGCAGTGTAAATTCTAAAACAAAGCAGTGTAAACATCAACAAGAGCAGCGTAAAGTTTGTTTTTGGCAGTATAAAGTTATAACAACGCAAAGAAAATTTTCTTTTATAGTAGCATATATTTTCTTTGAACCCAACATAGATCTCTCCTAACCCAACAACGTAAACTTGGTTCAATAAAGTGTAGGCACTGTAAACTTGTCTCAAGAAAGTCAAGTCAACAACATATGTAGGCCAGAGGTATACGTAAAACGTTTTTTATTTTTTGAAGGTTGTGTTATATAACGAGCTAATAACGAACAAATCAACAATATCTAAACAGGACTGAGACGAAACATCCAACGGTTTCTTTAAGTGCATATATAAATCACAAAGTTGTGTTACAATCATAAGCTTTGTCACAAGAAGATGCCCAGATGACTACTAAAAAAAGGGCCAACGTGAAAATTAGATATTAGATTTTTTAAACAGGAGTGATGCCTAAAGGATGGAAGCATTTTTGCATTACTACAGCAATTGCTTCACATAATAATAATCTGCTCAACTCCTCAGGAGACTCGACAACCTGCACAAAAAGTATATAAAGTGCAATAAGTTTTAACATAGTATTGTTGCAGAATTGGTGAAGGAAAAGAGTTATACAACATACACTTTAGCCATCATACAATATTTATACATTAAAATACACAACAATGGTTGATGTTTCGTTTGGGTCATTTTGTAACAAAAGAAGCAGCTTTTCATAATGACAACTTCAATCAGCAAAAGAAACACCATTTATTAAGCTCAAATCTATTCTAAAGCTGGTTATTTACTCAACTAAGCTCTCTAAAGCTTAGTTGAATTTATTATACTCAAATCCATAATCTATAATACCTCAGCTTATTAAGGAAGGGAAGCTAAGTAATGGAAGGGTTCCAAGACCATACCAGATTATCCTTGGATAGCTGGCGCTTGTTGAGTAGCTCCTTGAGTTATTAAGCCTTTGATTGTTGCCGAAGGCATTTTGAGTTCTCATGTTTCTATCTTATAGCTTAATATTTGCATTCTAGTTTAATTTCTGCTTGATTAGTTTAATATTAGCTTTTAATAGTTTAAATTAGCTTATGTCTGCTGTTTATAGTTATTATGTTTGATTGTAGGTTTAAGTTTCGGTTTACATGTTATTCTCTATAAAACAGTAAAAATCAAAAAAAATACTAGCATAGCTATTTGTCTTATTATTTCTGCTTAATTCCTAATTGGATATTGTTCATTTTGTCTGTTTTTAGCTTTATAGTATCTGGTATCCAAGCTTTAAGCATTAATTTCCATTTTCATAAGCTAAGTATGGACTTGAGGATTTTAAAGGGGTGTTTGGGTCAAGCAGTACTAACTTAAGTTAGTACTGCTTGAGGCCATTGGTCCTTTGGATTCATTTCAAACACCATAACTAGGTTTATGACATAAGGATTTTGGAGTTTAGTTTGGTTTAATCAGTTTTAATCAAAAGCTATTAGTAGTTTTTTAAATCTGTTAGTATAAGTTCTGTCACTTAGGTTATTTTAAGCTTAAAGCCTTTCTAGTTTTTATCATTGCTTTATTTGCTCTCATTTAGTTAGTATAGTGTGTTAGAACTAAAATCTATAGCCTGTGCTTATTAATTTTGAGAGTTGGTTATTCTTAGTGTCAACTGCATCAGCAGTCAACATAGCCAAATACTCTTTTTCTAGCTTAATTATCAGATGGTTTAATTAGTTATTAGCTTTTGATTTTCAGCACTCTAGTAGCTTATAGATCATAGTTTATCTGTTTAAGTTTTGTTTTGATTAAATTGCTTATCTAGTCATCTGTTTTTAGACTTCAAGGTAGCACTTTGTTTTTTTTGAAAACCAAAAATTAACTCAGCTCCTACTAAGTGCAAAAGTCCTTTTTCAGCTAGCTTTTTCTTTAAGCAATTGATTTTCAAAATAGTTTTTACAAGCTGTTATTAATAGTTTTAAGGTCAAGCTTTGAATAGGTATAAGTCTTATTATCAAAAGGATCTGTTTACTTAGTTAAATATAAGCTCAAAAGTTGTTGTTGGTCTGTTTGGAACTAAGTTTTTGCCCAAAATGCTTATTGAAAATTTCCAGCTTATAGGTTACTCTTTTTGCTCATTTCTAGCTCAGATTAGCTTATTAGGTTAGGCTTAGTTTAGTAGTAGCTTATTTAGCTTAGGACTTAGCTTATTTAATCTTGTTAGTTGCTTAAGTTTTAATAAAAATTCAAAAAGGAGTTTTATGTGTTTCTGTTAGCTTTTAAAGTCATTTCCAGCTTATTTTCTAGTTTTCATAAAAAGTTCCTTTTAGAAATTTTGCTTATTCTCATCTTCTCTACAACTTTGTTTTTAAAAGTTTTCGAAAATAAAAAATTATTAAAACAAGAGGCCCTTGGATTGAACACATGACCTATTGCTTTACTCTACAATACGTTCCCAACTCACACACACAAACCATGCACAGACAGGCTTCTGTTATGATAGCCAAGCCTTTTACTTTTATAACACATTTTTCTTTCTATTTTTTATTTTAAGTCGTAGTTATTACTGGCTTATTAGAGTTATTGTTTAAGCCAAATTTTTATGTGGTATTTTAAAAATCACCCTTTTAATTTTACACCTTCAGTAATTTTTCTAGATTTTTAGAATTACATTAACTATTTTTAATCATTTTTCTTTATTAAAAACTTTAAAAATTCATAAAAAATAGAAAAATTATCAAAAAAATAATTTTCTTTTTTATAAAATTTTCTTTTATTATATTTTAGGCTTAGGATTTAAAATTACTTTCGTAGGGTTAATATTTTGTAATTTCACTTTTTAAAGAACGGGATTTGATTCCCGTTCTCGTTTTCTTCATTTTTAAGCTTTAAACACCCTCGTTTCAGAATTTCCTTATCCTTTTCTTTTTAAATAGTCAAATAGGATTAGAAATAGTTTAGAAAATCATTTAGGTTTTAATTTTAGTGTACTTGCATATTTGTCGCGTTTTATTAAATTCCCGTTAATGTTTTTTTTCGTAGTTAGATTTAATTGTGCATTTATTTGCTCACTATTAGGATTTTAGAAAACAATCATATTCGAACCAATTCAAGTCATTGTCCAAATAACAAACGAGGTCTCAATTTCATAAATCTTTGGGAAAACGACCCGGTAATCACTTACCGGCTTACGTATTATATTTTCGTGTAGATTTTTACTTTAAATCTTTGTCCTCAAGGGTTTTTAGTAAATCTCTTTATACTTTGAATATTATTACGTATTATAAAAATACACAACATCAAAAATGGCGCCGCTGCCGGGGATTTGTGATTAAGATTCTTTCGTTTGCGTTTGTCGATCGTGATTTGAAGAACCTTTCGTTTTCGAAAGTTACGCTTTTGAGAAAATCAAAAATACAAAAAAAATTAAAAATATAAAAAGTAAAAAATATTTTTCTTTTCTTTTTAGTATAAGTAGAAGATTAATAAATAAGAAAAATACAAAAATATTTGCTCTTCCGGATTTTTTGATTTTTCTTGTGAATTTGTGAATATAAGAAATAATTTTTTTTACCAAGTTGGTAAAAGAACACCAACAAATAATACTTTCAACTGAAGTATTATCCATCAATAAGTTCCCGAACTTAAGATTCAAAAATTTACCGTTTGTGTCACTTACGAAAAAGGCGCACCTCTTTTGTTGATACAAAAGTTGGACGATCCTTGATTAGGTCCGAATTAGGTGTAATACGGATCTGTTAGGCCCCGGTTCCTGTATCAATTAAGTCTTGATGTATGAGACCTGCGCACTAAGAAAACAAAGCACCGTTAGGCTTACCGTGGGATTGTCTCCCACGATTATCCTCCGACGTGAGAGTAAGTAATCGGTTTAGGTTTTAGTAGAAAGTTAGGGTTATGAGGGCGTACCTTAGATGAGAGCCGAGGTGCTCTTTATATACTGACCAAACCCTAATGGGCTTTGTCCTATTAATTAGGTTAGTATCCGAGAGGCCTCACCGTTATTTAGTAACTGGTGGGCCCACCTCATAATTACGACTCGTTCGTAACGGGTGTTCTAGATGCCTGCGCATGTGTGCGCTAGTTGGGCCTCATGGGCCTAAATCCTCGTCGTGATAGCCCATATGTCATGGGCTTCCCCATAGGCAGTACCATTTGGGCCTTGGAAGCCCGTATTGATGTCGCTATGGCCCATTCATCATGGGCCTGGGTATAAGTACTATTCGTGGGTCGGGTGCATGACCCGAGGTTGGACTATACGTCATCATACATGTTAATTGCTTCCCATATTCAAAACATCAGCATAATGTTTCACTATCTATGGAGCTCAAGTATTCATAAGTATGATACTGGTTAATTGCTCCCCATACAAACAAGATACTTCTTCAACAATGACTTGAAATACTTAAAGTATGGAAACAAAGAGAAGAAGTATGCTCTCTCGTTGTAAAAGATAAAAGCTGCAAGATATAAAGAAGAAGGAATTGAGGAAAGAATTCTCTATCTCTAGAGCTCAAGTATTCATAAGTATGATAAAGATGCATCATTGGGTATTCATCATTGGACAGAAAATCATCAATGGTTCTACTAATGAAGCCTTGGGGTCACATCAGTCAATGAAGTATACTCAAAGATCATGATCATTAGTGTGTAGAGGATTGTGGTTGACAAAAAGTCTGGATATGGATACTTAAAAAAATGTGGTTAAGAGATCTTATCAGAAAGAGTATATGTTTATGGAGTCTGACTTCCCACGTCTGAATTTGAACGACATTGAATACTTGTATCTTCTCAAGATTCAAGACAAGATATACCATTTAGATGGCGTTGATGAGTATGATTTGATAAATGATCTAATTCTCTACATTCGAATAATTGTGATAAAGAAGAGGGTAGAAGATGCATAGCTTGGAGTGGAAAGTTACCAATGGAAGCTCAACCTAACAAAGCCACAA
>BQNB010032069.1:0-53475 GCA_026074375.1 Tanacetum coccineum
TATGAAGTGATAAATATAATCAACATGCAATGAATAAAGAACAATCGATATAAAGGCAAATCAAAACATTATATTATCATACACATGGCTAATACCTAAAGGTATTAGATGATAGTCATTGTAACAATACACGAAATCAAAGATGAACAATTAAACATTATGCTAACCGAACGCATATGGTGGAGTGTAGAGATTACAAGATTTTTCCCATCGATTAGACCACTTTATAGGAACTTCATGGCTTCATAGATCTTCTGAAAATCAGACTTGGTGGTAAAAAGCATACCCTAAATCGTATTTATGATTTGGTATTTATAGACTCTGAAAATTGGTCGATACGGCGTATGGGAACTCGATACGGCGTATCAAAGTATGCTTGGCGTGGGCTCCAAGAATAAAATATTCCAAAATTCTTGCGCATGAATTGGATACGCCATATCCAATTTTTGGATATGACGTATTGACCAATACGCCATATCCGATTTCTTAGATATGGAGTATTGACCAATACGGGGTATTGGGGTTTTTGGATATGAAGTATTGGTTGAAAATGTGTTTTTCTTGATTTTTAACAAAAGTATCATATACGGCGTATCAATGGAATATTCTTCAAAGTCAGGCAATGGTCTTGAGTTCTTCAAAGTCTTTAGATACGGTGTATGCTTCTAGAATGATACGGCGTACTGATGCCAGAATCAGCGACTTTCTGAAACTCTTTCTTTATGCTTCAAAACACGTCTTTTTCTCCATATTTTGCCAACTACTCAATAATTACTGCAAATAACAAATATAAACAATTGAGTATCAATTCTTTGCAATAACTATACAAAATGGGTTAATAACATGGGATAAATGATGCTATAAAATAGACGTTATTTGATGTCATCAAATATCCTCCCACTTGAATCCTACTTGTCCTCAAGTAGCCTTTAGAAGTTTATAAAAATGTATCCCTAAGGATTTTTCCGTTTAAGCATTTATTTGATCTATTACAAGTAGACAACCAAACACCTCACGAAATATGAAGATGAAAACTCTCAAATCACTTAACTAATCTATGTGGTAACATGTAAATAATTTGCTCAATTGCTAGGTCATGACGAGTATTCTATCAAAGGCTTGGAAAGGATACACATCTCCACCACTAGAGCTAAAGAGTAACAAGTTTAAAAAAGGTAAAATAGGTTTTTATTTTAAAGCTTAGGGTTGATCATTCTACAATCTTTCACCAAAATTACCAAACCAACAAGGCAGCTGAAACACACATACATGGTCGTAACCACAAAATAGACATGTGTGTTCGATCACATCCTCATTCAAGTTTAACCAAGGGTTAGGATGAAGAATGATATAGGGTAGGATCTTCTAACTTTCACCAATAGTAATAAACCAACAAGGCATGTGAGACATACATACATGGCCGTAATGACAAAATAGACATGCATGCTCATACACATTCTCATTCACGTAAAACCCATGGTTAATGATTAGGAAAGGGAATTAAATTGTTCTTAAACAAAATTATGAAATAAATAGACTAAGTCCAAGATATAAGTTGCTAGTCACTTTTTCCCGACCGTTACTATGACAAAGACACAACTATTTGCAAACGTCTTGATCATTGATTAGAAACAACAACCAAAGTTGACGTTCCCGTAATGGTCAACTTCTCAATCATCTCATACTTTACAAACTTTTACAATACAAGTGGCGATATCTACCACTTTATACAATACTTTACATTGTTGATTTTTAAGATGTATCAATGAATAATCGATCCATCATATAATTCCTTAGGTCTAAGCTCTTGCGCTTATCTCCAAACTTTCCTTCTCTTTTTTTTTTGCAATTTTTCTAATTTTTTTTGATTTTTTTTGCTAACACTATACTACGAAACTCGGTGTAATTTCACCATTTTCACGATCATAATAACTCCGGATAATTCCTTCGGTGATTCTTCGTTCTTCGGACGTACCAATAATTGCGTTAGTAGTAAAAATACATGAGTTTTGACTACTTTATACATTCCCATTTGCAATATGCAAATTTCTTTTGAACTGTACCAAAGATAGATAATTGACACAAGACTCAGGAAATAGATACTTAACACTTTAAGCAACTAGCAACTGATAAATGGACATAATCTAACAAGGTAGGTTAAGGTGTAAAGGTGTAACGATCAGA
Organism: Tanacetum coccineum; assembly: GCA_026074375.1. Lineage (NCBI taxonomy): Eukaryota > Viridiplantae > Streptophyta > Magnoliopsida > Asterales > Asteraceae > Tanacetum > Tanacetum coccineum. The sequence goes on from BQNB010032069.1 coordinate 2,185, forward strand.
TAGTTGCTGTAATTCCTAAAGGATTGGCTCTACGGGTTGTTCTAGGGGTATCTGACTCTTAAAATGAGAGTAAACAAAGGGTTTATATAGTGGTTAACTAACCAGTATAGTTAGTTAATAAAACAACATATAAAGGCTTTTGGGTGTAATCCTAGAATTTTACCAATTTAAACAAGTTACTCCATCTAAATCCATAGTACTCATTATTGTGGTCTCGAATAGATTTACCAAGCCAAGTTCTAAAGTCTACAACATCACCGGCACACTCATATTTTGTGGAATTTGGGTAAACATTTAGAAACGGATAAGGTTAAATCCTTGCAATATCTAACAAGGGTTATTGTGTGCAGGTTATGTATCAAGTAATTTCACAAAAGTATGCTAAAAAATATTTGAATTTAAGCATAATTTAAGCATTTTATGTGAAAATTAGGACAAGTATACATTCTAATTCCCATCCCCCCTACTTGGATTATACAATATCCTTGTTGTATAGATAGAACATTAAAAATGGGAATTAAGAAGAATTAGAATGAGAAACTCTCTTGATATTTGCTCGGTAATGATTCTCCATGTTAATTTATGAGCAAGAATGTGTGTGTGAAAGCGGGTTTGAATCCTAGCATGAACACCACATACAAAATTCTAGAAAATAAGCAGTCCACCAAATCTTTTAGTTCAGAAGGTTCCTGTATTAAGCATTAGAAAGCAAGTACAATTTTTTTCTTCGTGTATTCGCTAGTTAGACTTGAAATAAAATCCCAAAAAACTGTACAGGAAGTCGATACGCCATATCCATACCTAAGGATACGCCATATTGATACCTGTGTCGAATACGCTGTTTTTGTTTAACGAATACCCCGTATCGACTGTGCTAGAAAATAAAGACTGGATAACGTCCAGAAGGTCAATACGCCATATCCATGGGGTTTGGATATGCCGTATAGACAGTCTGGGAAGACAGACTCGATAAAAAAATTAAAAATACATTCTGGATTGTCTCCCAGCAAGCACTTTTGTTTACAGAAAAAGTCTTTAAGTTAGACTTACCCCAATTTAATCACATCCTTATAAAACAATTTAGGTTCGAACGGGATGCCAAATGGCACATACAAATTCTTGATTAGGAAAATGAATGACATCCCTTTGTTAAGATGATTCCAAGTCATGATATTAAAATTTAATTTCTTGATAAAAGTTTCAGCTTTGAAAAATTTATCAGATTTATCATAACTTGTTTCCAAAAGCTTATTTGACCCTTGTGCATAGACACCCACATCGGTATTTATTACATTACCCCTCGAAGACTGTTTAATATCGATTTTATCATCATCATTGTCCTTTTCTGATTTTAAACCATCGGGATAAATTACGTTAAAAGGAAATAGATTATTAAAGAATAAAACGTTTTGTTCCTCTTCATCACATTCGGATAATGTTTATCTTTCAAATTAAATTCATCGATATGTTGAGGACTCACAGTAGGTTCGGTTAAGAAATCCAGTTTAGATGTAAGAGCATTATTCTAAGCAATGGCTGGAAATTCTTTTTCAAAATCTTTAAGAAAGTCAAAATCATTGAAATAACTGATCGTAGGCTCGGGTGATGGAAACGGAGGCATATTAACTTTATCATTATCATTTTCCAAATCCATTTTCAAATCGTCGACAGAAATTATTTTATAGGAAAATGAATTTTTGTCATAAATCACCGTGTAATCTTCATCGTCGGATTTGTCAAACGATATTCTAAAGTCAATTTTATCGTTAAGAGGACTTACCGTGGAGCATTACTTCAGATGTAAATGCGTCATTACAGACTATAGTTGGGAATTCAGTTTCAACAGATCCGAGGTCGTAAACGTCTTCATCATACCAGATCTTACCATACGTAGCACTTTCCCGGTTATACACCTTACTACGCCTACGAGCTTTTTCTTCCTCAAGCCTGATATACTCCTCCATAGTAATGTTGGGGTCGCCCATTTTAACTTGTAATAAATTTGCTAGGAAAGAAAACTATCAAATAGCTTAATATGTCGTATTCAATGAACTGAATACGCCGTATTGATGATAGAGTCGAATACACTGTATTGGTTTTGAAAAAAAAAATATATGCCATATCCAATAAAAAGAATATGCCGTATTCAGTTCTCGACTCAGAATACTACAGAAGACTGTAATAATGTAGAAAATACACAAACACACAATATGCAAAAATATACAATGCAAAAAATTAAACACACAAACTAACACACAAATATGCAAATTAATCTAAGCTAAACTAAACTAAAACACTAATAAAAACAAGAATTAAACAACTTCTCTCCCTCGCAACGACGCCATAAACTTGATGTGTCATTGTGAGTAGGTATTTTATGTATCAAGTTTTACTATTTATTTTATGTCGACTATACCTAAAAACAACACTTTAACGGGCAGTGTACCCGGTCAGATGGAGTTTCATGGTAAGTAGGGTGTCGATCACTAAGAGCGAGAGCATTAATTCCTAATTCTATCAGTATTTTAGTTATCTAAATTAAACCTAAAACTAATGCAAAAAATGGGGTTTCAGCCTAAGAGACGCCACGAGTTTGGGTATCTAACCTAAGGTTTTGATGACAAGTAAAGCAATAAACACACACAAGAAGATTAACAAACGATAGAGGAACGATCAAGAACTAATGTAAGGAAAACATATCAACCATGAATAATCCAACAAAAAGCAGGTTTATTTATTAGTGCAATGATTGGCTTATCTCGAAGGGCATATCATTCCTAGACTTAGGCAGTACTTCTTCCTAAGACCTAGACACACTAATTCTGTCACAATTAGACGCATTCACATAAAGCAAGCATTTGTTGATTATAATCTATCTTAGGAGATTAGTAATGGTGATCTTACTAAATCCTAGCTAATCCAGACTTTACCCACTTACTGCTTAATGGCAATTCATACACTACTAGTCCACTGTCCAAGTCCTTACCAATTGAATAAGAATGTACTCGTTGATACCAGCGTTACCTTATGGATCAACTAAGCTCACTAAACTAAAGGCAAGGATATGTCAATATTTGTGATCCTATGATTCTAGATATATATATATTGCAATATAAAGAGCTATCCCAGACTCTTAGCCTACGCTCAGACAACACTGAAGTTGCAGTGCATTGAATATGTATGACTAGACCCAGTTGAATGATACGTCGCATTAAATATAAGAACTATCCGATATCTATTTAAGCTACAGGCGATATCCTTAGATACGGATTGAACGCATATTAAAGCACATAAACGAGTATCATGTGATAAATATAATCAACAATCAATGATAAATTAAGCAATCGAGATAAACAAACCAAACATTAAATCTTCATAAACATGGTTGATACCTAAAAGTGTCAGCCGGTAGTCATTGTAAAAATACACATAGTTTCATATATGAACGATTAAAGAAAAGAAACCTTAACCAAATGCGTATAGGGTTGTGCGAAGATTACAAGAGTTTTCCTATGATCTTGAGGCTCTATTTTGACCTTCTATGCTCCTTTATTTGTCTCTTGGTCGACTTGGTGGTTTAGGGTTTCACTTGCATACATAAAACTGAGTTTAGGGTCTTCAATTTATAGAGTCTGGAAATTGATTGATACACCGTATCGAGCGATGTGGGATACGGTGTGGTATGTGTTTAATTACACATACCTTTTACCTATAAAAACATGCCTAAAATGACCAAAATATACCAAAAATACATTGTATTTGTGTGTTTTGTGATTTATTATTGTGCAGGTAACGGATATTCACTAAAAGACAAAAATCAAGTCAAACCGGAGAAAACCGAGCACATGAATGGAAAGAGCATGAAAAGTCAAAGTCAACCAAAAAAAGTCAACCGAAAAGTCAAAAGTCAAAGACAAAGCCGATATCGAAGAAATACTTAATGGGCCAACCCGTACTCATCTAATAGGTCAGGTCAGCCCATTAAGCATATAGAAGACTTAAGCTTTTAAGCTTACTTATAATAAGTTCATGAATCCTAATTTGGCCCAAACCATTTAAACCTAGGCCCAATCAAACTTAACCAACGTTAGCCTTAACCTGATTGCATCATTAGTCCTTAAGGACTAACAAGGTTAGTCCCTAAACCCACTTAACCCTTTAACACCCCTTTCACTAACAACCTATTACCCTAAATCAAAACCATTACCCGCCAAAACCCCCTATTAATACTGTTCATTTGTCACTACCAGACAACCTTTCACCCTGCGACCCCACCCATATTTTTACCCTACAAACCCAACATAAAGCCATTCACTTATTTCCCATAAGCTTCCAAACCACAGTGGCAATCCTAGGATTCGTGATTGGCTGAAAAGACATGAAGCTAAATGAAGGGTTGTGATCATATCACTTGGTGACCAAGAAAAATGAAGGGCCAAGATGAAGGATTATATCCTCCTCATACAAGAAGCACACATTCAAGACCCTGCACCTTAGTTTTTTTTATATATATAGGATTCATTTTTCTTATTGTAACTTATCTAGTGTAATTTAGTTTTAGGAGTAGTGTAATATTTACTTTTTAAAATGTCAATTTAAATTCTGTATTTTACTTTTAAAAGCCTTGTAACCATTTTAAGTTTTTAATGAAACTTCAGTTTATAAGCTTCTTTCAATTCTGTTTTAACTTTGATGCAATTAAGCCTTAATTATGTTTACAAGCTTTTCATAAGTTCTTTCATAATCTGTTTTATTCATAAAAGTTACTGTTTCATCAAACTTACAATTCAAAATTACCTTTGCTTATTGGAAAGCTTTTGTTTGGATGATAAGCTAGCCTGGGAAGAGCTTATTGGACATTACCAGCTTATCTTGGATAAGCTGGAGCTGTTGATTTAAGCTTTGAATGAGCATTTAGACCTTTGTTTTGAGCAAAGGGATAAGGTAAGCTCTCATTTAACCTTTTAGCTTATTTTCATGTTAGCTTATTGCACTGCTTATTCTCTGCTTGATGTTGCTTATTTGTGTTTAATCTGCCTTAGTTAGTTTAATGTACTTAGCTTATAGCTTATAAATGTTTAGTTTTAGTTTTCTTAAAATCTGCCCCATTTTTGGTTAAAACTACTTGATAGCTTAGCTTAATGTAGAGTGCTTATTTCTCTTTGGTTTTTGCTTAATTATTCTTATTATGCATAGCACTTAATCTGTTTTAGCTTTACAAGTTCTGTTTTAAGCTTTAAATGGATTTTTAGTTTAATAAGGGGTGTTTGGGATAAGGGGCTTAGATAGGGTAAAATGGTGTACAAGTTGTTTTTGGTTTTTAAATTAGTTTGCACAAGTTCTAATTAAGATTAAATACTAGTTTTTATAAGTTTAAAATTAGTGTTGTTAAGTTTTCAAGCTTATTTTATCAAAAGAAAAGTATGTGTGTCCATAAGCTTGTCAAACTGCTTATTTAATTAACCTCCTTAAAATGTACTAAAGTTGTAGTTTAGAATGAGAAAATTCAGTTTCTTATGCATCAATGTGTATCTGTTTTTGGTCATTAGCTGTTGGCATTTCCTCTTAAGCATTTTAGCTAAATTAGTTAAGTATATTGCCTTGATTCTTAAAAAGTTCCATATTGCATCAAGTGTGATCACATTTTAGCTTAGTTTAGATTAATTTTTGTTTCATTTAGCTTATTAGAGTCTTTGTTTACTGTTTTAAGCTTTTAGATGTGTCAAAGCATTTTAGAGTCTTAAAACTTTGTTTCAATAAGTCATTAGCATAAAAAGTGAAAAGGAATAGAGTCAAGTATGCAGCCTGGTTTCATTTGAAATTCTAGCTTATTTAGTGTTTTATTAAACTCAATTCTAGTTTAGATTTGCTTAATAAGTATAGTACTTGTCTATTTTAAGCTTTTGGTTTTTCATTTTGCTTATTAAGTCTTAAGAGTTCAAATAGCCTAGGCTTTTTAGTCATTAAGCTTAAAAAGCAAACTATCAACTTTTCTTTTGCTTATTTCTAGCTTATTTTTAAGTTTTGAAAAAAGTTTCTTTTTTAAAGTTTGTTATTTTAGCTTATTTATTAGCTTTTTAAAAAAAGAAAACAAAAAAAAATGCTTTAACATACCAACGTATTTAACACACACACCTCAACCACTGCCCTTGGGACTTTTCACCTGTTAATCTTTGCAACATTTATTATTTACCCCCTTTTTACCTTTTTAAGCAATCAGCCCATTTTAGCTTATTTCAAGCTTATTCCCTTAAGTTGTTTTGCCCTTTTTATTTTTTCTAGATTAAGCATTGTGCAAAGTACTTTTCATGATCTTTTTAGATTTTTTCAAATTCGTTTAGTATTTTTAATTAATATTTTAGATTAAAATTGTTTTTAATTCATAATAAATTAAATAAAAGTCAAAAAAGTATAATTCTTTTTTAGAAAAATTTTATTAATCATTTAGGACTGTTAAAAATTAAATTTGCATTCGTAGGGTTAAAATTTTAGAGTTTGGTTTTTTTAAAGAACGGGTTTTGATCCAATGAACGTTTTTTTGTGTTTTAACTTAAATTGCTTTCGTTTTAGGGTTTCTTTTATTTGTTATTGCTTTTTTCCCGTAGAATTAGAAAACCAAATCAAACTTTTTGATTATTCAAGCATTGTCCCACAAACCGATTCTTGATTCTTAATTCACGTCTCGTTGGGACACGACCCAAAAAGTTTTTTTGGGGATTTTACTTTGGATAAAAGTAATTTCCTTCTTAAAATCCTTACGGAATACTTACACTCTCTTCTTAATTGATATTTTGGAAATTATCCCTATATATATATTTATATTATATATTAAAGGGTATAATTTTTAGAAGTTAATTTTTGAATCACGGCGTATTGGGGATTTCTTGGAGTAAGGACCACGTTTGATATCTTCTAGAATATTTTATTATTATTTTGTGAATACGGCGTACTGGTCTTCATGGATACGGCGTATTAATCTTCATTTCTTCTTGGTCTTTGGTGAGTGTAGGCACAGATACACCGTATCTTCCTTAATGGATACGGCGTATTGGTTGTCAGAACAGTAATCTTCAAAATATCTTTGTTTAAGCTCCAGAATGCGTGCCGTTTATTCAATCTTCACCCAAGTACTCCATAATTACTGCAATTCTCAAATATGAACGATTAAGTGACAATACTTTGCAATAATTATACAAAATGGGTTAATTACATGGGATAAATGATGCTATAAAATAGACGTTATTTGATGTCATCATTCCCATATAGTTAGTCTGCTAGTCATAGTTGGTATACATGAGTCCTTTTTTTATTTTGGAAAATCTGTCTGCTGCTGCTGGGTCCCCTCGATTGGCAGATAAGATGAAGTATGTGTTTGATCATTTACGCGGTGAAGACGATTCTTTTTCTAAGTTGATGCGCGATCTCTGTTTAGCACTAAGGATCTCGTTGAGCAAGAAGCGCAGGTTGGTAGCCGAGTTGGAAGCGTTGGGTGAGCGGGAAGGTGCTGCAAAGCCTTTGGAGCATATGAGAGACATTGTTGCTCGTGATGCTATGACACTTGGGGAGTTGGAAACACTATTGGCAAGTGCTCAGGTTGGGGTGAGTTTGAAGGCTAGTTATGTGGTTGATATGGAAGAGAATGAGTAGGCGTTCATAGGTGCTGGTGTCCCATTTTATCTATCCTGTTATTTAGTAATCAGTTTTGTTTAGGTTGAATAACGGGTGTTTGTGGTAATGTAATGATCTTTTTGGTCCACGAATAATAAGAGTATGGTGTTGGGACATTTACATGTTAACAAATCCTATAATGCTATCTTGTTTTAAATTGAATGCAGTATACCAGAAATCATAATGTATATATAGCTGGGGTTTTTTTGTTTGAAATGGTATCGAGTGATCTGGTTTTGGCCAATTCGTGTTTAACGTGCCATGTGGTGTTGTTGATTTTCAGAGGTCATTAGGTTGATCAATCTGATTCCCATCTCCAAATAAAGGAGATCTGCATGTGGCAGCCTCTTGCGGCTTTCTGGGGGTTGGATTTAGTTCAATGATTTCGTGCTAGTAGCAATGGTTTGTTGTGGGCAAATATATTGCAAGACAGTGTTGCTCATGTAGATGTGTTTATGAATTTTTAGCGCTTGTAGCGTTAATAATGTACTGCATTAGAACTGTCACTTAGTAAACTATATAACGTTGCTTTAACAAACATGTACGCTTGAATTAGCCATCTACAAACTGTAACAAAATTGCAAATGATGCTCAAATTAATGATGGTTTTGCATTTTTTTTGTTTTCTGAATTGCGTTGTTGTGTTTGGAACATTTTTTGTTTTTTGATATGTGAAGTTTAAGATGTACTTAGATTTTTTTGCCGAATGTATCCTGCCCGTAGGGGGTTTTTTTGTTGTTAGCTTGATCATCGCATCAGGTGTTCAGTTTTGTACATTTTAAGCGGGTTTTTCTGCCTAAAAGTCGTATGTTATTTACAACATCTGAATTGGCGAATTGATTAATCGTGTTAGTCAAAATGGTTGTATGGTGTGTGTCAATATGTTTTCTGTTTTAATGAGCATCTTTAGAACTCTTGTGGTTTATATTTGGAATATGTTTTTATATGTATAAGATGATCAAGAAGTTATGCGGCTGGGTATGGATAACTTTTATGCTTATTGTGCTAAATACCTATTTTGAGCCAATTATGGTTTTACCATAAGGTGCAAGAACTAATGTCCAGACTTTGTTTCTAGGAAATTTGTTTAGTTCATCTTGCATGGCATCACCCCATCTTGGATGTTGTAGTGCTTTAGAGACCTTTTTAGGTTCTTCTTTAGAGATAAAATCTACAAAGAGACATTCATGAGCTGAAGTTGCACCAAGTTTTTTGGCCATAACTCTAGTGAGCATCCCAGCTCCTGGATTACCAATGATATTGACTAGCTCAATATGTTTGTCCTGAGACCATCTGTCTTAGGGAGTTAGAGTGACCATGGATGGAGTGGATATGGAGGAATTGGGGATTGGAATTGTATTCAGTACTGAAGTATCCTCTAATCTTGGAGAGGATGAGTGTTTAAAGACCTGAATGTCTTTAGTGTTTAGGAGATTATCAATGATTCGTATATCAATAGTATGATTAGAATGTTCAAAATGATCAGCATTTAAGATTTCATCATTTTAAACAGATTGATCTTTTTGACCATTGTGTTCATTTTGATCAATTTGACCATTTTGGTCAGATGAAACTTTAGTTTCAAGAACAACTAGTTTAGGAAATTCATAAGGTTCTATGAAGGACACATCATTTCTGTTTGTTTGATACCTTTGAGAAGGTTCATAAGGATGAAGATATTCATCAGGTGGATATCTTTCATTTTCAGCAATGTTGATGTTGTCAACTGAAGGTTTTGAGAATTTGATAGCATCAGGACTTTCATCAAATGTGATGTGATAGGTTTCTTCAGTTTGCTGTCTTTTTGTGTTAAAGACTCTGAAGGCCTTAGAAACTAGTAAATATCCAAGAAGATAACCATCGTCAGCTTTTTCATCAAACTTTCTTAGGTGATCTTTATGATTATGGATAATTTTTAGTATTTAGGGTTCCCGATACCTGATTCTGTTCCCCGTATTTTAGTATAAATTTAATTTTAGGATTTCCTTATAACTAATTTTGTATCCCGTAGTTTTTAAGATCCCCATTTCCTATACTTGTTTCCCGTAGATTAAATTAGGTTTTATTTAATTAATTTTAGTTGTAATTATATCAGTGTTCATATCATATATTCTCCATCAGTCAATTTCTCTTCAAACCAGGATAAATTTCAATTGCAGCCTCGTTGGGACATACGACCCGGGAATATCTCTTCCGGAATCTTTTTATCATTGATTTGATTCTTATATATTTTATATATATACCGTCAACGAATCAGTCATTTTGATTTTCAACTCTTTTTATGAAGGACATGATAGTTTTAGGTGCTTAACTTTTCTTCTTCAAGAAGTATACTCAGGTGTACCTTGAGTAAAGTCCAAATAAATCCATGTGAAGAAGATAAAGACATTTCTTGATAGAAGATGTCTGTTTTGTTTTGAAGCTGGCCTTATGATGCTTTCCTTTTTCACATGATGAACATGGTTTGTCCTTTGAGTAGACAAATGAGGGAAGGCCAATAACAAGATTTTGTTTTACTAGTTTGTTGATTGTTTTAAAGTTTAGATGAGCAAGCCTTTTATGCTAAAGCCGGTTGAAATTTTTAGAAGCTTTGGCAAAGAAGCAAGATTCTTGAGCAGGAGATGTCATGTCAAGAACATATACATCTCTTACTCTTGGAGCAATCATTACAACTTCTTTGTTGGAGTTGAAGATTGTTCCTTTTTTCTTATCAAACTGAACAAAATACTTAGCATCACATAGTTGACTGATGCTAATTAGATTGTACTTAAGACCATTTACAAATGCTACTTTTGTGAAAACTATACCATTACATTTGATAGAGAAATAACCTTCAGTTGTGCATGTAGAGTTATCTCTAAACACCACCTTAGGTCCTGGCTGTTCTATGTATTTATGCAGATAACTCTTGACACCAGTCATATGCCTTGAACATCTACTTTCTAGGTACCAGATGGGTTTCCTGATGTCACACTGCATAAATACGTTTAGAATGGTTAGTTTTACCTAGAAACCCACCTTCTAGTGGGAGTCTTAGATCTGTTAGCATTTGATGATTCGGCATTAGATGATTTTAGAGCTTCAGCATTTTTTTGCTTGAAGTTCTTCACCTCTTCTGAACCACTCAATGTCATTGTGATCAGTTGTGGTATGAACGGTGTTACCACATGTTTCATAACATTTCATCACATGCTGAGGGTTTCTGGGCTTGATTCATCTTCGTAGAGAAATGATCCTGTTATGACCATGTGTATCACGATCATAACTTCCACAGATATCACATATGGGATAGTTTACACAATCATTGAATAAGTGATCGCTGAACCCACAGTGTATGCATGGAGGGAAGAAGTGTTTTGATGGTCTTGGGTTTTTAGGTCTTGATGAAGATCTACCTAGACTTTTAAGATGCTGAGACGTGTTCTTGGTAGAAATGTATTCAGCTTGATCACAGGTTTTGTGATCAGTTCTCTCACACTTTTTACAAAACAGAACCTTGTAACAATTCTTAGAGAGATGACTATTTAGGCCACACAGATCACAGCTCTTTTTTAATTGTGTTTTGTATTTGTTTTGAAGTGCATTTTGTGGAACCTGTTGTGGTTGATTATTTCTAGAGTAAGATGACTGATTTTTGCTAATTTTTAATTTTAGTTCGTTAAGTTCTTTCATTACAATAGCCAAAGGAGGATCATCTTTAATTTTCACACTCTTTAGTTTACCAGCAGGAGCTGAGTTAACTTTTGAAGTTAAAGAGCTTTTGTTACCCTTAGCAGGAGCTGAGGATGGTTCATTTGTTATGACACCTTTTAAAGTTTCAGCTTTGAATGTGGATTTTGACCTCAAAATTAATTTGATAGTCTTTGGTCCAGAAATAGGTTCAGCACCATCCAGCTTCTTCAGTGGAGGAAGAGGGGTGCTACAGCCTGAAGATTCATCCGCTGAATCATAATTAGTCGCTGAAAGGTCAGTGACAGCAACTGAAGGATTAGTTATGTTTCTTTGTGACTCAGCTGGGAGTATCCTACCACTATCATAATTTGGCAGAATAAAACCTTTAGATTCAGACAACCGGGGTCTTTCAACACTAGGTATGGAGACTTTTGTGTCATCAGCTGAAGATTTTACAAAGACTAGGTCTTTTGCCTAGAACTGGAGGGATCTTCAGTGAGTTGATCAACTCCGAGAATTCTCTTCTTTTGAGAGGGGATTTGTTTATTGATACACTTATTTACTTTGTTAAAACTGTTAAGCCATGTTTTAGTGATTGCTGTTAGCTCTTTCAGTTCTGTTCTTAAGTTTTTATTCTCTTTGAGAATCTCAGTGTTTACATACTGCATGGTAAGAAAATCAAAATTTTCTTGTTTTTATACTAAAAGTTGTTGTTTGCATGCATTCAGTTCATGAACAAGATCTCTATGTTTTGACAAAAGATTATTTCTTTATTCTTCAACATAATTTAGATCGATACACAAATAATCTAAATAGGTTTTTGATATGTGAGAAATCACATATCCTTATTATATCCAAAATAGCCCTTAAATGATTAAAATGTGCAAAAAAATATGATTGTATTTGTGTATTTTGTTGTTTATGAATGTGTAGGTATGGATAGTGCAAAAATCATAAGAAAATGGTCAAATCCGGACAAACACGGACACGGGAACGGAAAGAGTGCAAAAGAGCCGGAAGATTGCTATCAATGGTCAACAAAGTCAACCCTTGGTCAACCATAAAAAGACAAAATCCCTAAAATGCCCTAAATGTTAAACCTAATTTCACCAAAAGTCCCTAAGCCCTAACACCGTTATCTCTTTATATTATAAGAGATAACGGTCGTTATCTCCTATAAATCCTTAAAACCTTATAACCAAGCCCAAACCATAAACTCAGGCCCATTTCTTTTTACCCGGGCCCAAAGTCAAACCCCCAAACTTCTGAGTCAAACACCCCTAACTAACAGTTAAAAAAGGGCGCGTAATCCCTTTTACTGTTCATCGTCGTTCTCGACGAGTTACCCATCAAAAACAAAGGGGTAATTGAAATTGACAGTAGGGATAGAAGATTCAAGTACTATGTGCCATCTCAGCTAAGGAAAACGTCATTCAAAGCCTCCCATTGGTTGAATCCCTCAAGGAATGCCACGCGTGTATCCAAAGAAACACACCAATAATGGATATTTTGCACTAAATCTAGTACAAAAGAAACACAAAAGGTCTGACACACGAAATGCCACGTTGGCAATCCGTGTGCTCATCATTTAATCCAACGGTGATGAATGGGAATCCAATGATTGGAAATTAATGAAGGGTCGTGATCAAATGGATGAGGAGCGGGATAAGAAGTCCTAGAAGCTTTAATTCAAGGCTATAAATAGCAAGGCTCACTCACTCACAAGACGTCTGATCTTTTCCTTTTTAGCTTTTAAGACAAGTAGCTTTTGTAATCTTTTAATTCTAAATGTAATTTTCTAATTAAAGCTTTTGTAATCTCCATTTTAAAGTCTTGTAATTTGTTTAAATCAATGAAATCTTAGTTATTTTATTAAATCTGAGTTTGCTTAGTTCTTTGTCAAATATCTAAAAGCTCTTGTTTTCTAGAAGCTCTTAAATCAATCACAAGCTTCTCATAAGCTCATTATAAGCTCTCTAAGTCTCTAAGCTTAGATTAGAGCTCAAATTGATCAATAATTTACTTAAACCATTAAAATCAGTTAAATACCTTTGCTAGTATGGATTTGAGTTTTTTGGATGATAAGCTTACAATGGAAGAGCTTATGGGACTTTTACTAGCTTATCCTTGTGATAAGCTAGAGCTGTAGAGTAGCTCCTCAAGCTTTTAAAAGCCTTTGTTGAGCTTAAGGCAAGGTAAAGTCTCATTTTATCTTTTCTGTCTTTAATTTCTTATGTTAAATCTGCTTAATCTGCTTATTCACTTGCTTATTTATGCTTAAATCTGTGTATTTATGCTTATTAAGTATGATTGTGTATCTGTTTTCAAGTTTGATAGCTTAAATATTTATTTTCTTCATATTGTCTTATAAATTAATAAAAATCCAAAAATATTAGAATAGCTAGTAGCTTAATGATTCTGGCTTATTTGATTGTTAGTATAAGCTCATAAGGTCTGTTAACAGTTGTTTGTTATCTGGTAATCAAGTTTTATTCATTAGATTTAAATTTCATAAGCTTAAATGAATTTGAAAGAGTTTAAAGGGGTGTTTGGCATAGCAGTACTAACCACAAGTTAGTACTGCTAGTGGCTATTTGGTCTTTGAATTCTTGTTTTCATCTTCAAAGCTAAGTCTGTTAATGCTAGGTTAATTAGTTAGGTTAGAGTTAATTAGGTTTTGATTAGTTAATTTTATATAAGTCATAATCTGTTAAGAGTTATCTGTAAAATTAGCTTAATTCAGTTATAGATTTAGTAATTGCTTTAATTGCCTTTAGTTTTATGTTTTAAGTGTGTTAGGATTGTTTTCTTGGGTCTGCAATAGAAGGATTTGAGTATTGGTCACTCAAGTGCAAACTGCACCAGCAGTTTTAAAAAAAGACAAGTAGCTGTTTTCAATTTAATAATTCTGAGGGTATAAGTAGCTTATAGGATTTGATTTTTGGTTTACAAGTAGGTCTAGGGTCAGTGTCAGTCTATTTCAACTAAGTTTTCAAAAAGTAGCTTATTTAGTTATCTGTTTTTAGCCTTTAAATTCAGCATTTTTCATTTTCAAAACTTAAAGTAATTCAGTATGTTTTGAATAAGTGGTCTGTTTTCAAAGTGTTTTTTTAATAAGCAAAAAGGTTTCAAAGTTCTTTTCAAAAGTAGATTTGTGTAGCTTGTAGGATAAGCTTTAAGTAGGTACAAGTCATTTTGCTTTTAGTTCTCATTTGCACACTTAAAAATAAGCTCAAAGTTTGGTTTGGACTATTTGGTTTTTGGACTGTTTGTTTCAGAATTAATAAACGGTGCATATAACTTCCAGCTTATTGCTTGTTTCTTTTAGTTCAGTTAGCTTATCTTTAGGATAGTTGTAGTAAATAATAGCTCATTTAGTCCTTGTGATAGCTTATTTTAGTATTCCACTTATTCCAGATTGTTGAGAAAGAAAAAAAATATATTAAGTCAAATCAATCAAGTTTTAACTAGTTTTTTAGCATATATATAGTGCTTTTCAATAATAGTCGTTTTTATATAAAAAGCTTACTACTATGCATTATCTACAACTTTGCTTTTAAACTTTCAAAAAAAGGAAAATGAAGTTGGGGTGGTGACAAGGTTCAACCCCCGACCCTCAACATCCTCACCTTTTATAACACCTCACAACACACACTCCCTACCAACGTGCCCTGGGGTCTTTTTAATTCTAACTTTGCAAAATCTATCTTTTATATACATTTTAGCCCTTTTTGTACAATAAGCTGTTTTAGCTTATTTCGCAGCTCATTCGATAAGCTGTGTTTCCAAGCTTATTTTTCTTAGGTTCCTTATTATTCAAACCATTTTTCGTAATTTTTTCAGAATTTTTATAATTAGTTTAGTATTTTTAAACAATTATTTTTATTAAAAACTTTAAAATTCATAAAAAATAGAAAAATAATCAAAAAATATAATTCTTTTGTAGAAAAAGTTTCTTTATCATAAGTTTCTAGGAAAATTAGTTTTGCTTCCGTAGGGTTAAAATTGCAAAATTTCAATTTTTAAAGAACGGGATTCGTTCCCGTTCACGTTTTTCGTATTTTTAAGCTCAAATCAACTCCGTTTTCATTCTAGTTTTCTTAAATCTTATTTTTTAGTTAATTAGAGTCTATTAAAAGTGAAAAATTCATTTTAAGTTTATTTTTGGAAATCTAGGGTTTTTAGTCACAGTTTAGGATTTCTGTTTTACGTTTTTAGCTAAAAATTTGTTTTTCCTTAAGTATTTTTAAGGTTTTGCCTTATTTTTTCCTTGAGGATTTAGAAAAACAATATTAAATCTTATCCCAATCAAACAACGATTCTCAAATCAACTCTCGACTTTCAAATGCTTTCCATCATCTGGGAATAACGACCAGAATCATACTTCCAGATTACTATAACTAAGATCTTTTGATTCTACCCTTGTTTTATATATTTATAAGTATATTTTTATATATATTTTACTATATATTAAAGAGTGTTAGTTAGAAAGACCAAGTTAATGGCTCCGCTGCAGGGGAGGATTGTCCTACGATTGTTGAAGCTGTTATGAAAATTTATGTTTTAAAATCTTCCCAGAAGTTATTTTGTTTATTTTCATATAAAAAATACAAAAATATTTTTCATTTTCTTTTATTAGTATAATTAAAATATAAAATCAAAAATCTAAAAAAAGAAAAACCAAAAAGATAAAAACATTTTTCATAAAAAGAAAAAAAAAATTCACCAAGTTGGTAAAAGAATATCAACAAATAATACTTTTAATTGAAGTATTATCCATCAATAAGTTCCCGAACCAAAAATCAAAAACTTACCTTTTGTGTCTCTTGCGACGTACGGCTCACCTTTAAAAGTTAATTCTTTTAAAGAGTTACCGAGAAGCAAGTTGATTATTAGGTTTAAGTGTCTTATCTCATTGTCCGTATTTAAAATTCATTGTTAAAACACAAAAAAAATTAGTATAAATTTTCTTTTTACATTTTAGTGCATGCGCACTCGTTCTCAATCTCGTAATTCTAACCGTCAACAACTACAAGTCAATCTGACTTTTGTTGAACCATTTAATCTTGTTGAACCTATTCCCGTAGTTACGATGGATGATACTCGTACTATGGCTCAATTACTCGAAGCACCCACCGTGGGTTACGAGGATGCCATCGTTGTGCCTGAAATTACCGCGGACAACTTTGAGCTTAAGCACGGTTTGCTTACCCTCGTTCAAAACAAACAATTCTTCGGACATGACAACAAAGACCCTCATGCTCACATCCGTTATTTCAACAAGATCAATTTGAAAAAGAACCTCCTCGATCGATAATCACATGGGATGATCTTGTTTTGAAATTTTTCAACAAATTCTTTCATCCTTCCAAAACAACAAATCTTCGAAATGAAATCATGAGATCTCAACAACGATTTGATGAGACTTTCTACGAGGCATGGGACCGATTCAATGATCTTCTTCGAGCATGCCCACATCATGGATTTTCAGAGTTACATCAACTCGATTCTTTCTATAATGCTTTGAACTCTAATGATCAAGATTCATTGAATTCCGCCGCGGGTGGTAACTTTTTGGATAAAATGCCTCATGATTGCCTAAGAATCATTGAAAGTAAATCCAAAGTTCGTAATTCACGTAACAAACCGGTTGTTACAAAAGTGAGTTCGAGCAGTTCTACCCCCGATATTTCTCCTGATGTTGCTGAACTTAAAGATATGGTGAAAGCTTTACTTCTTGAAAGAAAAACCAAACCCAAGCTCTCACCCCCGTCAAAGCGGTCGAGGAAAGTTGTGGGGATACTGTGGTGGTACTACATCTTACCGAAATTTAGTCCCCGCACCGATGGCATCGTTTATCATACAATTATTTAAGATTTGTTACCCAAGCAGCAGCACTAATTTCATTCAAGGAACATCTAGTTTACCGAGCCCGAATTGGCTAATCAAATTCGACCTCCCGGTATTCCTCCCATTCAAAACAATCAAGACACAACCAAGAAATAACCAAAACCGTTACAACCGAAACGGGGGAAATAATTACAACCAAGCTTCCACCTACCAACCCTCGGTTAATCAAGGTTAAATTTACCGAACTCTGATTAATCAACCCCCGGTTCACCAAACTCAACCTTACCAAGCTCCAGCTCGGCAAATACAAGGTGTGTCGAAGGATGATTTTCAAATTAAATGTCAAAGCTAATGATGCATGATGAGAAATAATGCAGAATTAGAACTAAAATTTGCAAAATCAAAATGACCAATTTAACAGACATGCTTTCCAAGTTTGTGAATTCCAATACCGTCGACTACTTCAGTTCAGGGACACTCCCTAGTAACACCATTACTAACCCGAAGGTAGATTTGAAAGGTATTACCACTCAAAGTGGGGTTGCTTATCAAGGACCCACGATTCCTATTACTTCATCTCCTCCTAAAGTAATGGAATGTGAAACCGAGGTGACAAAGGACACGGTACATCCTACTAATAACAGAAGTACCAAAGACGTCCAACCTCCGGTTGTCCAAGTTCAATCTCAAGTACCAAATTCTGAGCCCGTTGTTGATCTCGTTAGTGCTTTGATGCATAACTGTGAAACCATCAATTCTCATATCCTTCAAGACGTAAATGATGAAAAGCTCCAAAAAAAAGCTAACGCCCAATTTGAGAAATTCTACAAAGAACTTTCCAAGATATGAGTTCAAATTTAGTTTAGCGGATGTTTTATATCTATGCAAAAATTTTGCCTCAACTCTTAAAGCCTTAATTGAAACAAAGAAAAAGTTAAGTTGAAATGGCTAAGAACCCGTGAATGAAGCCTGTTCGGGCGGACATCTTAACAAGTTACCCAAAAAAGTTAGAGACCCCAGCAAATTTCTTATACCATGTGATTTTCCCGGAATGAAAGAGAGCCTAGCCTTGGCCGATCTGGCGCTAGCCTAAATCTACATGCCCTATCCATGTAGTAAAAACCTTCACTTCCTGATCTCACTCCTACTTGTATGACTCTATAAACTTACAGACCGTTCGATACCAAACCGATCGGTATTAGCTGAAGATGTCTACCAAAAGTAGGAAATGTTCAATTCTCGACCGACTTTGTAGTCTTAACTTTGATAGCCGAATTCCCCCGAGTTCCCCTAATACTCAAGATCCTCTTAAAAGACCGACGTGCTTTGATTGATGTTTACGAAGAATAATTATCTTTGGATGTTGGGAAAGAACCATAACATTCAATCTTTACGCAAACTTCGAGATAATCTTCTCATTACGATGATATGACGCGAACACGAATCGACGTTTATTGAAATGGCTTTGTGAGGAGATTCTCAAGAAGTTCTTGGTTTCTCAATGTGGAATCGCAATGGCAATACCCACTCCTTACTATGACCATATCGATAAACCTCTTCCTCCGCCTCTCACTCCTATCGGGATAGTGATTTTCTTCATTGATAAGTCGAAGCTTTACCTCTGCTCTGAAGATGATCCAACTTCACCGGAAGTTGATGACTCTGACTATGACTCGGAGGGGGATATTCTACTTCTTGAATCATTTCTCAATGATGATGCATCACCTCCTCCCAACCAAGGAAACTATTTGCCTGAAATTCGAAAAGAACTTAAAATTTGTGAAGCTAAAACTGATAAATCTTCAATTGATGAACCTCCCGAGGTCGAACTTAAGGACTTACCTCCTCATCTCGAATACGCATTTTTGGAAGGTGACAATTAAGTGCCGTCATAATTTTCTAAAGACTTGAGTGTCGAGAAAAAGCCGCTCCATAAAGGTTTTTAAAGTCACAAAGCGAGCCATAGCATGGAAACTCTACCGACAACAAGGAATTAACCTAGAATTTTAATACACACAAGATTCATATGGAAGAGGACTACAAACCAACGGTTCAACACCAAAGACGGGTGAATCCAAAAATCCATGATGTCATCAAAAAGGAGGTTGAAAAACTTCTTGACGCTGGATTAATTTACCCAATCTCGGATAGTCCTTGGGTAAGCCCCGTACATTGCGTACCGAAAAAGGGTGGTTTTACCGTTGTTGAAAATGATGAAAATGAATTAATTCCGACTCGATTGGTTATGAGATGGCGTGTATGCATTGACTACCGAAAGTTAAATGAAGCCACTAGTAAAGACCACTTTCCACTACCGCTTATGGATCAAATGCTTAAGAGATTAGCGAGAAACAAGTACTTTTAAAGTTTCAAAATAAGCCACCAAAAGTGAGCTTATGAAACATAAGCCCAAAACCAAATAAGCCATAAACCGGTTATATGAGCCGAAACAAACACCCCCTTAGTAAAACACTTTATATGAGCGTATATGCGTCATATAAGCTAATAGGCTCATAAGGCGTCATATAAGTTTACCAAAACACCACATACATACCACTAATTATTTGAAAGCCGAACCGGAAAGTGAAAGTGAGCCGATTGGCCTACTTGTTCCTGTTCAACCGGTCAGATCGGCCAACCTAACCGGTTTGGTAGTTCTGAAAGTATAACCACGAATATGCAGACAATAAATAGCAGCAGCAACAACAACAACAACAATAGTCTAACTAAAAGTATGTCCAAGCATGCGAAAATTAACATGTGGGGACCAATCGACCATATGTAAAAAGAGGCAGAAAGTAGGACTATATCCGCAAAAGGCAGAGAGACCTTGCGAGCTAACATTGCAATTTAGCCTTTATTTCAACAACGTTGGCCTTAAATTAAGATATATTTGAGACTTAGGAAAGCTAAGAATAGCAATATATACAAATCCATCACATAAAATACAAGCTGTTATAACGGTATTGATACAAATTTATCTCAAACAAGACCAATATAACTGGATTTGTTGGGTGCAGGAGATGAACAAAGAACGTGTAGAGGAGAAAAGAGAGCTAGTTAATTGCTCTAGCCAAAGATAGTAAACTTTCCGAAATTCTCAATATACCATAGGTCAACGCTCCTTACTATCCGTTTCGACCCATTTACACTCGTTTTGTAAAAAAGCAATTAATACTTTTGAACATATACAAATGCACCATTCCATTATGCTGCCAACAAAGATAATTTGGGGTCATAACGATCAAGTATCTCCTATAGAATTGGGCAAGAGATTAGAAAAGGTTCGATTAAATACGGTTATTTTTGTTTTGACTTTCAAAGTCAAATACGATAGGAATAACCAATGGTTTATAAATTATGAATGATACAAATGCAGGCACACATTACCCCAGTGGGTCAACCCGACCAGTGTCCTAAGTACCTGACCAACCTATTTTGTGGTTTCAACTCCAGGTGGAACAAACTATGGTAAAAATACGGTTATAAACTGACCCGTTTACCCAAAATTTGGTTAATGCGGATCATATTTTACCCCTAGCTAGTAAAACATGTCAAAAGTGGATCTTAAATTGACTTGGTCATGTCATTACTCTAGTGATACAGTTTTGCAATCATATTTAATATATCAATTACTTACCAAAATTCAAGGTTATAAATAGCGTGAAGCGTGGCGTGGCGGCATAGCCAAGCCTCAAGCTTTAGCGTGAGGCGTTGTGTCATAGCGTTTTTAAGACGTGACTCAAAGCGGCAAAAAATATTTATAGAGTGGTCAATATTAGTTAGCTACTAGGCTTAAAATTGAGTTATGGAGTTGCTAAGCCCGAATTCCATACAACCCAAATTATAAATACTTGTAAATAAGCTCAAATCCATGAAAACTTTTAAAAGCTTCAAAAAAGGGCACGCTATAGCGCTTTATCACGCCTTATCGCGCTTTATTACACGCTACGCCTAGAGACGACGCCTTGGTCTGTTCGTAACGTGGAGGCCACGCCTCGCGCTATGGCGCCGCAATAGCGCTTTTTAGAACCCTGCCAAAATTCAATTAAAATGTGTGTTAGTGGGTCAACCGAACCAGACATATTTTGACCCGTTTGCCCAGGTACCTGACCAACATATTTTGTAGTTTTAACTCCGAGTGGAACAAACTATGGTAAAAATGTGCAACCTAACACAAAAGTTGTATGCAAATGGCTAAACAACTAAGACTTTACAAAGTCAAATCACGTATACACAATAGTTCTGGAAAAGTCATGGCAAAACGAAGTGGCAAGCATAGATGTATAGACGAATGAAACAAGACCAACTTTGCAACACCGAGTATAAAGTATATTGGCTTCTCCGCCTTTCTCTACGAGATAATGGCCGATACTTAAAGGTTTATCCATTTTTTGTCTAAAGGGACTACCCTCTGCAAATTCTATAGATGATACACCAAAACATACATATAATCATAAGTGGGCATACCCACTTATACAAGTTCTAATCCATACCATTTCTAATAGTTAAGTGCAGAGAAGTCTAAGTCAAGGGAGGATATAATGAATCACAACCAAAGTATCATTACAATTGACAAAGTATTTTGAAAATTTACAGGGCTTCTGATATTGCTAAATAGGCATAGGAAGATGCTGTTGTAGAACTTGGCAACCTCGATGCAATGTCTTCCCAAGAAAGTTCTATGACAACTATTATTCGCATATGGTTAATATGGTATAATACTTTCTAGCTGATATTAGATGCAACCAAACAAATCAATAAACATCATGTGATTTTAATAACACTTTAAAAGCACCTGTTGTAGTTAATAGACAATCTTTTATTCTTTTGAAGTTTTCGTAACTTTATTTTGTTTTTCACTCGTAACTTTGAAGTGACACCCGCTTTGTACGTCTGCTTTTCGGTACATGTCGCTTTGGCAAACGACCCTATTATTTTTCCTTTTTAATATGATGAAGCTATTCTACATATCTTTTTTAAATTGGTAATAAGATTTTTACCAATATTTTTTAAATTGGTAACAAGATATTACCATATCTTTTTTTTTAAATTGGTAACAAGATATTACCAATATTTTTTAAATTGGTAACAAGATATTACCAATATTTTTTAAATTGGTAACAAGATATTACCATATCTTTTTAAATTGGTAACAAGATATTACCAATATTTTTTAAACTTGATAAGAAGTTATCTGTAATTTTATTTGGTAACAAGATATTACCGATATTTTTTAAATTGGTAACAAAATATTACCAATATTTTTTAATTTGGTAACAAGATATTACCGATAATTTTTAAATTGAGTTACAAGATTAACAGATATTAACGATATTTTTTAAATTGGTAACAAGGTATTACCAATATTTTTTAAATTGGTAACAAGATATTACCATATCTTTTTAAATTGGTAACAAGATATTACCAATATTTTTTAAACATGATAAGATGTTATCTGTATTTTTTTTTAAATTGGTAACAATATATTACCAATATTTTTTAATTTGATAAAAAGATTTCATCCATATCTTTTTCCTCATTTACAATTATCCTTTACTTGTAAATATTATTATGCAAACATTATTTTGCAAAGATTATTTTAAAGGGACTCTTATATTTTTATCCGTGAGCCCGACTTCCGTCATGGGTCGGTCCGGCCTCTTCATAATGTGTCGTGGCCCAACCTCTTTAAAATTATGTCGCGGCCCGGCTTCTTTATATTTATGGTCCGCTCCAAAAAATATTATGTCGCGGCCCAGCTTCCTTATATTTCCGGTCCGTACCAAACATTATGTCGCGGCCCGGCTTCTTTGTATTTATGGTCCGCTCCAAAAATTATGTCGCGGCCCCGCTTCCTTATATTTCCGGTCCGCTCCAAACATTATGCCGCGGCCCGGCTTCTTTATATTTATGGTCCGGTCCAAATATTATGTCGCGGCCCAGCTTCCTTATATTTCCGGTTCGTACCAAACATTATGTCGCGGCCCGACTTCTTTATATTTATGGTCCGCTCCAAAAATTATGTCGCGACCCTGCTTCTTTAGTCGGTGTTTACCATATCTGATATACATTTTCAAAAACAAAAAAAAACAAAAACAAAAAATATTGTTTCAATAGGAAACAATATAATTTCTTGATTAAGCCATGACTTGGTAAAAACATCGCATACAACGGCATGCCATATTAAATGGTTTAGCAAATATTATTTTGCATATTTATCCCTCATTTGCAAAGATTATGCGATTTATGTGGGGGTGATGATTTACGATTATTTATCCGCACGCCCGGACTTGTTTTTCTCTGTGACATCCGCGGTCGCAAGCTCCGTCCTTTCGTGATGCTCCGCACGTCCGAACGTATTTTATTTTTTGGTATCCGCGGTCCCCAACCGCATCACTATTGAGGCCTCGAGCCTTTAGGAGGTAAATCATTGGTAACGTACTTGGACGCTTACAAAGGTCTTTGTTCCTTACATTTGGATTGTTTTACATCACAATGACGATATCATGAGCCGCAGAACCTTTATCCACACGGCATGTTCCACTTACCAACGCAGCAGACATCCGCTCTTTTGTCATAACGACTTCCATTGCTTACCCAAGCACGGAGACACGGGGCTACAACCTCTTCATGCGCCTATTGAGCTCTTAATGAGTATTTAACATTATACATTTGGAGTCAACATTTGTACTCCCGGCCGGGGGCAACCCGTGGCTAACTATTTTGATCACCGGTCAACTCATGAAGATCCGCGAATAAACTAAATTCGAGCTAGTAATGTATATTCATTCTTTATACATACATCCGTGGAAAGTTTTTTAGCTGTCATCATTAGTACACATGACCGTGCCTCAGTCGTTTTTATGGCTTATATAGTCCTATATGTAACTAGCGCTTGCGGAGGCGTAAAGGGGGCGTGCAAGGCTTACTTACATAAACGTGAAAACATTTGTTGTACACGTTCTTATGCCTATTATTAGCTAAATCATTTAACTTTTAATTCACATCCGCTACATCCTGTTGATGTACGAAATTAGATTCCCGAGGTCGGGACATAATAAATAAACAAACACCTTGTGTTTCATTTCATATCGCACATAGTCTAGTGTTATTTTCTAGTAGGCTACAAGTTTCGTGCATAGCACATTAGGGTATATGAACCAGCCACATTTATAGTAAGCTTCGTGTTACGCGGGCCACGGCCTGTTGGGGTAGGTGCTAAAATTATTCATGTTTTTTGGATACCTTATCTGCAAGTTTAATACTACTAATAGAAACCCCCAAAAGCACAATTAAACTTGGGGGGGGGGGGGGGGTTTTAAATATAGGGGCCCCTCGATAACGATACCATTATAATTATCTTCGTGCATGTCACGTATGTATCTCCAGATATAGAAAGTATGTAAGAGGCATTGCAAGCCCAATACTAAGACGAATGCCATATTCACATTTCCCAGCCACAGAAGGACGTCTTCCGTCTGCCGTAAGTCGAATCAGGATGCCGCGGATCTCGAAAACCAGGATGTTGATGCATGTAGACAGTCTCAGATATAAAGTATATTGGCTTCTCCGCCTTTCTCTACGAGATAATGGCCGATACTGAAAGGTTTATCCTTTTTTTCTCTAAAGGGACTACCCTCTGCAAATTTTATAGATGATACACCAAAACATACATATAATCATAAGTGGGCATACCCACTTATACAAGTTCTAATCCATACCAGTTCTAATAGTTAAGTGCAGAGAAGTCTAAGTCAAGGGAGTATATAATGAATCACAACCAAAGTATCATTACAATTGACAAAGTATTTTGAAAATTTACAGGGCTTTTGATATTGCTAAATAGGCATAGGAAGATGCTGTTGTAGAACTTGGCAACCTCGATGCAACGTCTTCCTAAGAAAGTTCTATGACAACTATTATTCGCATATGGTTAATATGGTATAATACTTTCTAGCTGATATTAGATGCAACCAAACTGTGAATTTAATTCTAAGTGTTTGTATCATGAATATGGGAAATACATGGAATTACAGTTTATAAAATGTAGTACAAATTTTAATCACCCGACACATGTACGCGGGTGCTGCCTAAGATGGGGCATGATTGACATAGTTTGAAGATAGATATGGCGGCGTGTGGTTAGAAAGTGCGAACGTCTCCGCGAATGTAAGAGTAGTCCTTTTAGTCTAGTAACCGCGGCTACGGCCACGCTTACTAAACTGGAGGGACATGATGACGTATAGTGTGGACCGACCCGACCCACTTATACTATTATGGGCTTTCTTGATAAGGACGTATAGCATAAGTCTAGCATAACATGATCAAGAACCATATCATAATAGACTAGGGGACATGTTGGCGTATAGTCCGGAATGGGCCGAACCCAATGGGCCGAACCCGATAAAAGGGTAGCCCACATCCTACGTAACCCTAATCTATACACTATATATACAAGGGTAGGATCATCCTACCTGGACAGGTTATTCTCTACCACCTCTTTATATAACATGCTTATACTATTCTGACTTGACGTCAGAGGGGTGTGGTCCCGGCTCCGGCCTCGTATCCCCTTCTAACCGCTTCTTCCTTTATGTGTAGCACTTATTCAAGGCATAGGGAAGACTGCGAATCACACTAGGAGAGTCGTCCAAGACTGGCCCGAAAACCAAATATGCATCAACCGTAACCGATAAATAAAAACTGTACTACAATCAAATACGATAACATAAATTAGCTAACAAAATAATATAACATAACAAAGCTTCATAATGCAACACGTCAAAGAGTTTAGTTTTTCGGCTAGTCGACGAATGAAGTGATATGTGATCACATGCATTCTGTTTTGTCCCGCCTCCATTACGAAACCCTAGCTCGATTAGCTACTGGAAATAAAACGGCTCAAACTGGTATTTATAGTACTGAAATTAAATTGATCGAATTTTGACTTTTAAGAGTCAAGCGTCGGAGAAAAACAGCGGGAAATGAAAAGCTTTTCATTTAGACTATTTTACTCATGAACTTTTAGCCCAAACCGATTGACATCGCCATTTAATTGATAAATTAAATTCACATAAATACAACATGAATGCATCAACCACTACCGATCGATCATCATTTTTCTAATCCTTCTTCCAACCTTGTCACATGGCACAATTTCAATGGACATGTATATTTTCATTTAATTATAATACATTTTACAAGTGAATGATAAGGTTTTGAATAATGTGTATTATTTTTTATTTTTTTTAAATAATTATTATATCATTGATTTCAGTTTTCAATTCTCGATAAAACGAGCCCAATATTCACATAGTTACATATACATTCTTATTTTTAGTTTCTTAACCATCTTATATCTAGTTTATCTATTATAAATCACAACCATCTAAATTATTTCCAAACACTTCTAAACTCTCAAACTCAAGAAAACTCCTAGTTTTCTCCATAGCTAAATTAAATGTTGTATCGAAAGTGATGTTTCAAATTATGCTATATTACTATGAATTTTAATATATGAAATCTAGTTTTTTATATTTTTTTATCTTAAATGACAAGAATATCTTATCATGACACATGGCGATGTTTTAGTTGGTCATTGAGATTACATATAATCTTATCATGACATATGGCGATGTATCATCTTATCAATAATAATAGAAATCTTATCTTGCCATATGGCAACGTCTAATTAGATCCTTATGGTTACACTATATTATTTCCTTCTATAAAAACAAAGATGATTACATGAGTTACATTCAACTTATATTTTTCGATTCAAGTTCAAAAAACAAATATGTCATCTGATTCTGATTTTGAAAGCATATCCTTCGATTCTGATTCATGTTCAATCTCATCCAACTCAGTCGAGTATCATGAATGGGAGTCACGTGTTGTTCAATATAATCAACACATTGATCGCATCCTTGAAGATGTTTTTTTTATTATTAAAACAGTTATTTTATAAAAATATATTTATAAAGTAAATACTTTATTTAATATATAATTTTATATGAAATTTTAAGTAATTAAATTAAAATTAAAAGAAATAATATTATGTGTTAGATTGGGTTGTCGGTAAATGGTAAAAAAAGTATAAATTGGTTGTATGTATTGATCGTATAAATGAATGAAAGAAAAAAATCATATTTTAATGAGAGATTGGGTTGTGAGAGGTTATGAATATAATAAACAGTTTTATATGGGTTGTTTACTTGTACCCAAAAAGTGAGAGTTTTTTTTAAATATTTTTTTATAATTTTGTTTCTATTAAATTGTGAAATAAATATAGCAACAGAAAATATAAAGTTTGATAAGTTAAAAATAGTAAAATACAAAAATACGGTAAAAACAATTGATGCAAAGATTATTATAAGATGTGATCTGCCGAAAAAAGTACAGAACATAGTGTATAAAGATTGACAAGTTAAAATAGTAAGGGTTTTGCTAACCAACGCCCATTGGGTAGAGGTTAGTGTGTAATTAACAAACACAAACTTTCTTAATTAGCAAAAAAATGCATTAAATACACATTAAATAAACATATAAATTGCTATATTTGAACATGATTTTCACTTGAATAAACCTATATTTAATGTATTTATATGTTAATTAGAAATGTTTGTGTATATTAATTTTTTTTGAACGGCAAAGATGGAATATATAAAAAAAAGAGTTTAGCAAGACGCTAGAGACTAAAAGTACAATAGGGTCAACAAAAAGAATTACATAACATCGAAAAATGGTAAAATCCCGAGACTTTAACTGCGAGAGAATCAAAAGGGATGGAAAAACTTTTGACACGAAGGCCGACGGATCGGTTTTCACTTCGGCAAAAGCAAAACCCCCCATCCCGGAGGCCGAGCCACCGGTTTTCACTCCGGGATGGATTTTGATGAAACCCCAAACAAGTCCCGAGAGAAGGATGAAAAGAAGTACCATCCTCAAATCCGACGAAGACGCCAAACGAAAAAACCTTGGCGTACAGGTACACCAACCCAGCGAACTTGAACGTCAGCTTCAGGGAAAAACCAAAAGCAGCTTTAACCATTGCCAATGCGCGCGATCGAAAGAGGATACATAAGCCAGTCATTCCAAGATAACTTCATATGGTCCCTATTGTGCAGCCACGAAAATGAAGAGAAACGAACATTATCGAAAAGATTATTTTTCCTCAACGGTTAAGAGTTAAACTTGATGCTATTTCGGTATCTTCAAAGCCACCAAAGAACCGAAGCAGTAATAACATAGAACCTGTGTTTTTTCTCTTTAGAGGCATGCCAATAGATGTTCCAATCATTGAAAGAATCCCAAGAAGAAGCTTGATAAAGAGGAATATCACACCAACAAAAAACGAGCTTCCACATAACGGTAGCAATGTCACATTACTGAAAGAAAACATAGAATAGCAGATTCAACATTGGCATTGCAGAAGGACAAAGATATCGAATAATCCATACCACCGCGAATGAGAGATCAATCTATGAGGGAGTCGGTCCAAGGAAGCTCCACATAAACACATTGACCTTCCTGGGATAGATTTATCCAAGTAGTAGTATGAGCAAGAGTGTTAAGAGATATTTTGGTCATCCTATAACGAGCATCCTTAACGGTAAAAAGTACCATTACGACAGACTCCAATTACAAGTATCTATCATAAACATCAATATTTGTTGACCGATTTTCATTTTAACATGTCACATAAATATGCCAAGATATTCTATAACACCAAGATTGGGTCCGACGACAAATTCCCAAGACCATGCCCAATTATTAATACGGTCAATGATAAGACAATCTTTGTCATGATCAATATGATATAGCCGATTTTACCTTGTAAAAAGAGGAGTCTCGCCTACCCAAGATATCTTTCCAAAAATCGAATAACGAGTGCCACAACCGCTTTAAAACGAAAAGTGTTAGATAAGATAATACCTTTCGCGAGTATTTTTTATCTGAATGAATACGGTAATAATGTTATAAAAAAATTTGATAAGGGTAAAGTTTTCCCGCGGTTGTTGCGGGCCAATAATATTTATTTTTATAGTTTTTTTTTTTAGTTTTTGCGCGGGTTTATTTTTTCGGTGTCATGTTTAATAATTTGATTTTTTTAGCAATATTGGGCTCGTTTTGTTCACAATTCGAAGATCTTTCCGTGGGTATTTTTTTGGTTGGAATGACTCGATATTTTTTTTTTTTTACCAAAGATCCCCAAATCAAGAACCCTAAATTGAAAACCCCAAATCAAGAACCCTAAATCTCCAAATGAACGGGTCTCATCCAACATCCCAACACCCCAATTCCAAAAATCTCCACCACATCTCGATCACGATTTTGGTAACGTAATTTTCCAACCCCCAACAAAATGTCTTCTAAAGATCTATGGAATCTTTGTGATAGGCAATTGAGTAGTTGCAGATGTGTACATCGCACGAAAGTTATCAAGATCAGGTCGTCGCTTCGGATTCTTCGCTATCATCAAAAACCCAGATCAAGCGAATTCGATTGGAAGATCTAAACAGGTGGGAACCTGGATTGGGAGTCAATCAATCTGTTAGCTTCTAATTGCAGCTTCGATCGAAAACAAAACTCACAACCGAATCAATCTCATCAAAACAATCAATAACACTAAACTCACGAAACGGGTCCCACCTAGTCACACAACGGAGACGAATTATGCATCTGTATTAGAATGTAAGGAGGGTAAACTCAAAAGCCAGTATTGGCTGGGCCAATAACTAAAAAATATCACCCGAAAACCTCTGATTATTGGAATTATCTGATACTTCAAGTGTAGTTCTAGCAAAGGTAAGGGATGTTCATCTAATAATTAATATTTATCGCGTTTTAAAAAAAGAGGGATTCTCTGATTTCAAGTGCAAATACATGGGGGGACTCTGGCTCTGGATTGAATTCAGCAGTGACGAGTCAAGGTTAAAGTTTCAAAAAAATACGGAGATGGAATTGTATTTTACCCAACGAAAACTTGTTTCACATAATTTCATTCCCGATACGAATGAATCTTGGAACGAATAATGGACAGCCACTAATGCATGGACTACTAATGCATTTAAAAAAATAGCAGGCAATTGGGGAGAAACGGTTTTTGTAAATGAAGACGCTGATGAAAATATTGCAAATGGAAGGGTATGTATCAAAACAAAAATAAAAACTCACATCATGGATTCGTGTCTGGTTTCTATCAAGGGAGTCAGATACCAGGTTAGAGTTCGTGAGTTTGCAAATTGGGTACCTGATTTTGCTTCATTAGACAACATCTCACAACATGATTATGAATCAGAGGCGTCGGAAATTATCAGATATACATAGTATAAACGAGTGTTACAAGAAGAAGTGGAGATCAATGAATAAGGAAGTAGCAAATGGGTTACGAAAATGAACCGCTCCTGGTTAATCGGTGACTCCTTTGAAGAAGGCGAGATCTTGGTGAATCAGATGATGGGTGTGTCAAGGATTGTATGGGAAAGAAATTGGACGATGATGTTGAAAAAGATATTGAAGATTGTTCTAACAATGTTACTGAGAAATGTGGGGTGGTAAATAATAATATGTCTAATAATGTGGAAGGTGAGATTCTTGAGGATCATTTTGATGGTGATCGTGGTAATGATACCATTGAAGATAATGCGGATGTTAACCCATCGACACTCAACGCTCTTTGGAAGTTAATATCCAGAAGTAGCAAATGGTTCTAGCATTGGGTCTCCATCTACGCCCCCGGGTAAAGATCTGAAACATGTCTAAGATTCTTTGTTCTACGTGGCTTGATTATGTTGGTCCTCTAATTACTGACGAGCTAGATTTTGAAAAACGCTGGAGCTATAGAGATCCCAAAGGGAATATTCAAGGGTCGTTCTCTCTCGCGCAATTACATATGTGGAAAGATTATTTTCCAAGCGATTTACAGATTTTTGGAGTTTATTGCAATGTAAAAAGAAACTATTCTCCAACCCAATGCCATTAAAGAGACGAACAAAGAATGCCGGTTAGATCTCTTTGCATTTTCGTGTACGTTTACAACGGGTGTTCGGCTTCGTCCATGGGGGTCTTTTTAGGCTTCCGCGTTGGGATCTCCTTCGATTTCATAGCCGTGGTTTTTTTTCGTGTTTTTTTTGTATGTTAGAACTTATTCTGTTTCTTTTTTCTTTGTCTGTTGGATCGATTTGTGTGTGTCTTTTTCTTGCTAGCTTCTTACTAGCATTTTTTAATAAAATTTCTAATTGCCGTTCAAAAAAAAAAGATATGTGTTATATTTTAAAAAAACGTAAATAGTTAAAAGTCGAGGGTACGTTTTGTTATTTTTTTTTTCTATATATATTAATTACTTCAATATTTTTTATAAAATCGTGCCGTATATCAGAAGCATTGCAATTTGGGCTCGTTTCGATCGCAAGCAAGATCTTTCGCAGAATTTTTTATCTGAGTGAATATGTATATATATGTTATATATATTGATAAATAAAGTTTATATATAAAAAAGTCGTACATTTTTTATTGTACGGGTTTTATTTTTTCGTCTCATGTTTAATAGTTTTTTATATGGCTTATGTGTTTAGGCCTCATGTCTGCGAGTAATTTTTTATCTGAATTGCGGGTTTATTTTGTGTTAAAATTTTTATTTTTATTTTTTTATTTGTACGGTTTATTTTTTCGTCTCATTTAATATATTGTTTTTTTTAAATGAGCTTAGGTGTTGGGTCTCATGTATTTTGTGTGATTTTTTTATATTATTTGTACGGGGTTTATTTTTTCAGTCAAATAGTTTAATAGTTTTTTTATATGGGCTTATGTGTTTGTGTCCTTCATGTCGCGGGTATTTTTTTTATCTGAATAAGTCAATACTTTTTTAATATTTTTTTCTATTTTGTGCCGAGCGGTTTTTTTTACATTGCCTAAAAAAAACCAAATGGGCCGGCCCAAGTTGAGAGCCCAACTAATAATTAAAAAAAAAAAAAATTGGGCCGGCCCAACAATGTAGCACTGTAGCTACACTAATAATGAAAAGTGTTTTTGTGAGTGTGTTAAACGACGTCGTTTAACACTTCTTTTAAGATATATATAACGGGTTTATTTTGGTTTTAAAATTTTATTTTTATTTTTTATTTGTACGGGTTTATTTTTTCGGTCTCATGTTTAATAGTTTGTTTTTTTATATGGGCTTATGTGTTGGGTCTCATGTCTTTTGTGTTAAAAAAATTTTTTATTTGTACGGGTTTATTTTTTCAGTCTCATGTTTAATAGTTTGTTTTTTTATATGGGCTTATGTGTTGGGTCTCATGTCGCGGGTATTTTTTTATCTGAATAAGTCAATACTTTTGTAATATTTTTTTCTATTTTCTGCCGAGCGTTTTTTTTTACATTGCCTAAAAAAAAAGCCAATTGGTGTTTAATAGTTTGTTTTTTTATATGGGCTTATGTGTTGGGTCTCATGTCTTTTGTGTTAATTTTTTTTTTATTTGTACGGGTTTATTTTTTCAATCTCATGTTTAATAGTTTGTTTTTTTATATGGCTTATGTGTTGGGTCTCACGTCGCGGGTATTTTTTTATCTGAATAAGTTAATACTTTTTTAATATTTTATCCTATTTTGTGCCGAGCG
Organism: Tanacetum coccineum; assembly: GCA_026074375.1. NCBI lineage: Eukaryota > Viridiplantae > Streptophyta > Magnoliopsida > Asterales > Asteraceae > Tanacetum > Tanacetum coccineum. The sequence continues at coordinate 34,996 of BQNB010032069.1, forward strand.
GTTTTTTTTTTACATTGCCTAAAAAAAAACCAAATGGGCCGGCCCAAGTTGAGAGCCCAACTAATAATAAATAAATAAAAAAGGGCCGGCCCAACACTGTAGCACTGTAACTACAGTAATAATGAAGAGTGTTTTTGTGAGTGGGCCATGCGACGTCGTTTAACACTTCTATTAAGTATGTTATAATGTTGTTTTGGTTTGCGAAGTTTCATAAGAACCTCTCATACTGAACCCATTCGAATTGATTTTTTCTTCTTAAAAATAAAAGATCAAATCGAAGATTAAGGGTTTACGCATTCCATTTTAAACGATTATACGTGGACCTCACTTTTTATAATGAAACGTGTACAAATTTTTGATGAAGAAATGTTTACTTGTTGGTTTTAAAGAAAATTGTATGTAATTAATAGTTTGTATTCATGGTAGTAAAGTGTTTGTCTAATTTAAATGTATTTGTTTTGGCTATTGTTTGTTTTTTTTTTTTTTGAACGGCTGATCATATATAGCAGAAAAGAAAAGAGTTAATGAATTTCGGATCATAGCATGCCAATAAATTAAATGTACATATGCAAGTTGTTATACATAATCTGATATATAGTTAATTAATCTAAAAAAACTGACGTGACTTTAAAATTGTTGGTATCATACTCAAGTCAAGGTAGGCGATGTACACGATCATAATTTGACTTAATATTGTTGTCTTGTATTAGTATAAAAAAATGTTGTGGATTATAAATTGTTGGTGTTAGTGTAAGTTATAATTAATGTTGCGTGACGAATCTATTTTTTTTGTTTCAACTGATTTTTGCATTTTCTAGTATGGATGTAATATTAGCATTAGTATATATTTATATTTTTTCGTTCACATTTTAGATAGTTGTGTATTAATAAGAATGATTAACTTATAGCATATATTGAAGTTCATTCTTGATAGATCGATCTATGCTTATTTTATGAGATTTTTACAAAAGTAATAGTGGAAATTGGTATGCATATGTATTTTTTGTTAGTTATTAAAGAATATGTTTGTATTATTTGCGTAAATATGTTATATGATGGTAGTAATTAAAAATGAATAGTTTATGAGTAATTGTACACGTGTGTAATGCTTGTTTATTTATCAAGAATAGTTTATGAGTAAGTGTGCATACGTGTTAGATTATGCATGTATGTGACGTTACTTGTAAAATTGTTATGATTAAATTCATTTGCAATACTTGATGTAGGAAATGATTTTGCATATGCGTTTTGTTAGTTATGATTAAATAATCTGTTTATTAATTGTTTGTGGTTACTGATACGAGTATAATAAGCAGGGTTCTAAATAGCGCCTGCCGTTGCTAATCCTCGCGATCACGAACTGTTCGTGGAACTAACAGACTTGTTACACACTTGAGCTAATGGAGTTGATTAATCTTCGAACTAACGACTGAGTACCATATTCCGCCGTCCATCGCATAAGCTCTCTCGCGAGCTCCTCCCATTTGTTGAACTTTATTCTTGGGATATTGTTTCTCTAAATGTCCTCACTCTCTGCATCCCATCACTATTTGTTATAGTTATTATCGTTATGGTTGTTGTTGTTGGGTCCTGGAGCGGTCTCAACATGTACAACTTTATCCAATAGGTAATGCAACCCTCCTTAAACCAGATAAACACCTATCGACGAAAGAGATAGTCGGACTATTCATTATGGGACACTAGTTAGAAGACTTAGGTCGCGATACATCTTAGTACTGCCTAAGTAAGTTGGATACTTACTTCAATTAGCCTCGTCCGTTATTAATCATCGAACGTTACAGATATCAGAAACGAGACTTCGTCCTGGAACATTCAAAACTGTCTACAAACATACTCACGCGACTACATTTTCTCCTTCGATGCTTCCACTATTAAGAGACTTTCTTTATAACGCGGTTATCAATCATAAGATCTGTAATGACATTTTTGAGATACCTATTTTGATGGATTAAATATCCTGGTCAAACCTAGCCAAATATTTTGGTATATTGAGTCGAAACACCGAATTTTGCTGAATAAAGTTATCAGCGTCTTGTTTAGAGCTGGATTATTTAATCTTAAATATTTTCTTGGTCACACAAACGGTTAACACAAATTTAATCTCGGGACGAGATTTCTTTAAGGGGTAGGTACTGTAACATCCGGTAATTTTCAAAATTTTAAATGACTATTTTACCCTTTGACTTTTTGGGTCTGACTTAACTTTTGGTATTTTATTGTCACATAAAAGCGATTACCGCGTAACCAGTAATGTTTCGAAACATATTTTAAATAACAAATCATATTTATTATTACATCTCTCATGTGCAAGTTATTTTTAACTTAATTGACTTGAAAACGAAAAAGATATATGTTATTCCTAAGCTGACTTATCAAAAACGATCCACTAAATCACGTTTTCACGACTCGGACTCTAAAGCTATTTGATGTAAAACGACATTCCGGACAACTTTTTAGTTTTGCCCGAGACCCGAAAACAAGCAGAAAATAACCTAAATGCCCTCGCAAGATTTTAGAAACAAGAAAATAATTAAATTGTATTTAATCAACACTTTTTATTAAATAAGAATATTTAATAAATTAGTCATCATTTTATTCAGTAACGTTAGTTGAAGACGCAAATATTCAAGTAAAATATCATTTTACGGACAAAGTTTATCGAGAAATTTATCAATTATTATTATAAATGTTTTTAATAAATTTTATAAATCGGTTTATGAATATTAGTCAAGTGAATACTCGTTTTTATCGAGAAAAATTATTTGGAACGCAATGGCGACCAAGTTAGTGTTTGATTCGTCCGTTAAGTTGTTAAACAACGAGCTCCGAACCATTTATTTTACAATAAAATTACACGTTGTCCCTGTGAAACTATGTTCACAAATAACCTAAGAATATTTGTTAACTTGGCTCTTTTCTTTATGACTTTTAATATATATTAACAAAAGTTATAATTTTTTATAAAACGTTTATGAAAATTAGTCGAGGGAATACTCGTTTTTATGGGAAAAATTATTTGGAACGCAATGGCGCAAGTTTCGTGTTTTGAATCGTCCGTTAAGTCGCTCAAACGAGTCCCGAACCGTTATTTTACAAAATAATACTCAAAAGTTACACTTTTAGTCCCTGCGGTAATATTTACAAAAATTACCCCAAACTTATTAATACTTGCCACTTTACTTTATAAGTTTTTATATATATATAAAAACTTTACATTTTTGTTTCATATATACAACACACACATAAAAACACACACCTCTCTCTCCCTCATTTTTTTTTCGGCTGCCACCACCACCTTCCGGCCACCGCCGCCGATCAGCCGCCGTCGCCGTCGGAAAACTTTTCTGGCGAGTTTTCCGACCGAAACCAAAATTGTTTCTCATCACCCGATCTATCTGATCCACTATGTCACTCGTCACTACGCGCCTCCACCGCCGCTGCCACCCCTCTACCGCCGCACCATCACCACCTCCCATTCATCACCACCTTCATCTCCATCCTCTTGGCACCATCGTCACCACGACACCACTGTCGGACCTCCAAGGGTGCGTTCGGTTTTTCTGTCAACCCCTATGAGGGTGTTTGTTTCGGTGGTTTAGCCGACCACCACCAAGGGTGCGTCGGTTTACTGTTCACCGCACCAAAAGGGTGCGTTCGGTTTATTTTAAGCACCATGGGTGCGTTCGGTTTGGCTGTTAAAACAGCCAAGGGTGTGTTTGATTTGTTCATAATACGGATTAGGGTGCGTTTGGCTTGGTAAAAACAATAAGGGTGCGTTGGCTATGTTAGCACCGAACATGTGCGTTTAGTTTAGCAGGTTAGCAGCTAGGGGTGTTCGTTTGGTTTTGTTTCGGCACTAAGGGTTGGCGGTTTATATGTAACACCACGAGGGTGTGTTTGGTTTGCTAGAATCAACACGTAGGGTGCATTTTGGTTTACATCAGGTTAGGGTGCGTTGGGTTCGGGTCATCAGTCAAAAATGGGTGCGTTTGGTTTTTATAAGCACCACAAGGGTGCGTTTGGATGGCTGTTTTACAGCCTAGGGTGCGTTTGGTATATATAAAAATTACTAATAAAATATATACCAAGACTTTATATATATATTAAAAATTAGATCGGATGGTGGTTAATTGGTTAAATAAATGTGATATTGATTACCTTGTTTAGTTTATATATTTAAAATATGCGGATGTTTGAAATATTGATTTCGTGTATTAAGTGGAAAAACATTAGATTTCATAAATATGAGAAAAGTTATATAAACAGGAAAGTCATGATGAAATTTGTATAAATTTTTGTATTTAGTAATGTTTTACTAAACCTCTATTATTTTAGAAACCCGATAAAAGGAACTAAGTTATATTTTAAGGATATATTAAACTATAACTGTACAATAACTCGACAACGAATAAGAATTATACTTTTACAAATGAGATAACGATTTTAGCCACGATCCGTCGATAAGACGAAAGATTTATTTATAAAATATTATTTTATAAATTCCTGACTAGAAGGTAAAATCATAACTTTCGTAAAAGCTTTACAAACATCAGTTGTTTAATTCATAACTTTAAGACGTGTGTCTACTTTTATGCAAAGGACTTTTTATTAATTAAATTGGTGTCGAAATATTTGGTTTAATTACTTACTCACACTTATTATATAATACTTGCAAAGCATTATATACGTCACATTAATCTTTGGATTGTTTGTCTTTGTTATATAATTCACGGTATGAGTTATATAAGGGTTTATTTTTCATATGTAATATATACAGAATATATTACATACTTTGCGTTCACTTTTCAATTTATTTATTTAACCAACCACCAAACTATTACAACTTTAAATCTAAATCTTTATCAACGTGTCGCGTTGATGTAACCATTCATCGGAAGCCCAAATACATTATCCTAGGCTAGTGGGACTTAGCTGTTAAGATAAATCGCAACTTCTTGATCGAGCCGTTCCGGTCTTTCCGTTTGTGCTGTGCTTAATATGTGCAGTTCTGCAAATCGTTCTACAACATCAATGTGAGTTTATAGCCCCATGTTTTACTTGTTTTACATATATTTTTGGGGTGAGAACATGCTTGTTTGCAAATGCATTTACATGGTTGATTACAAATTGGTTTACATACTCATTTATATAGCTCGCTATGGGATACATTACTTGACTTCATTTTTGGACATGAATGCATACTTTACTTTTGAAATGATTACGGATTAGTTTAAGCGGATTGAACTGATAACAACAACATTACTGCCCGGGTGTTCTTGGAGGGGACACCGGTAACGGGAGTACATATTCTTTACATTACTGCCCGGGTGTTCTTGGAGGGGACACCGGTAACGGGAGTACATATTCTTTAAATAAATGCCGACGTGTTCCTTGATGGGGACACTTGTGATGGGTACATACAAGTCTACGTCACAGCTTCATGAACTGTAAATCACTTGGAGGGTGAGCGCGAATGTTATGAAATAGATCTATTTGGGTGTGAATCCCCTGGGCAAACGAACGTTATAGCATGTTGTCCACGCGAATGTTATAAAATAGATCTATTCGGGATTGACAATCCCCGTTCGGGTGATTAGCTATCACTGGGCAAACGAACGTTATAACAGGTCGGAATACGATTGGTTGGGTCTACAGGGCCAATAATACATATACATGAATACTTTCACATTGTCTTGAATAAAGTGGCAATACATACTTTGAACAAAGGTGGTTCAACTATACATACGATTTGGTGAGTATTTGGGGATTTAAATGGTCATGCATGCTTTATAATTTTTGATTTCTAAAAATCATACATACATTTTGGAAGAACATTTAAGGATTTAAAACGGTCATCCTACTTTACGGAACTTTGGTTCAAATTTTATACTTACAAAATCTATGAACTCACCAACTTTAATGTTGACACTTTTAGCTTGGTTTTTCTCAGGGATATTAGATTGCTTTGATTTTTTGATGTGCAATTGGAGTCTAAATGACAAAGATTTCTTTCATGGATTTCTACCATTATATACAAGTGATCAATTCGTTGTTTGTTAGTTTCAAGCTTTTCATTGTGATGCCATTAGGGACAAACCATTATATCAATTTCAAGAAAATTAACGAGATACTTTTCAAACGACACATTTAGAGGTCGTTTCTTTGAATCTGCGTGTTGGATTTATGAGTAAACGCCCCCGGACACATTTTCGCTGCGACACATTTTTGGGAGGTGTTACAACAAATTCTTGAAGGGGTTATTGTGTGATTCGGTTATCTGGGCTGGGCTGTATACACTAAGACTGCTTGATGCGCTAAAAGAAAAGTTTGTAATCTACTCAAGGATGGATTGTCTGATTTAGGGGGAAGCTAAGACTACTCCCCATCTTAGAGAGGACTACGAGGAGGACCTTGGTCATGCGACAAAAGAACCATATGATTCTATCATATGATGTTCTCATCATTCAGGTCAAACCTCGTACATAATAATCTTGTGAATATATAATTAATTAGTATAGACTTTATGGTGATATTAAGTAGTGCTCGAGTACAAAATTTTCAAGAATTTCTTAGTAAATTCAAAAATTTTCAAATTATTGTACTCAACACTGTCTTATATACCCTCAAAAATTAAGGGGGAACATTAAAATGTTCCAGTTAGATATTATGTAACATTTTGTCCCCGAACGTTTAATCAATTGATATCCAAAATATCAAGGGATAAACATTTTGGATAAGGGGAGAAAATATGATTAAACTGAATCTAATATTATATTGAAATGTGATTAGATAAAATGGACTAAATGCACTCCACACTTAGCATGTACTACAATTACGGTGCACGTGTTAAGGGGGGGAGCTTTTAGTGATGATGAAAAACTTTCAAAGTGTAAATCTTTTGATATTTATATCAAACACTTTGATTGAAAATTTTCAATAATTTTGGAAGGATTGTGATGAAATACCCAAAAGACCGACCATGTACTTAAATTTATGGAGTTATAAGGCGGTTAGGCTTAGGTATTCAAATCCCATGATCCAGCCAGAACCGGAGGGATCTACCCAGGGATATCCACTAGTTAGTGTAGAAGTCCTTAGGTATGATACAAAAGGAGAAAAAATGAGAATCGGGAATAATGCCAACTGAGATGGAGCTAACACTAGAACAAACCCAATAAGGTGTTAGTTATGAAGTCTCGATAAGCATTGAAGGGGTTGAAGAATGAAAAATAAATGTAAGGATAAATGGTGAAAAGAAAGAAGCCCTCCATACACTTAGGCAAAAACCAAGTCAATACATAATCTGTCAGAAACACTAAGTTGTTTTCTGTCATTGAAGACAGTCATGGACCCAGTGACGCTATGCACAACCCTCACTAGCCACTCAAGGTCTCTCAAAAGACTCTTGTTTCATTTCTCACAGAGATTACACACATTTCTATCGGCTTTCTCATTCCGAGTTAGTTGATATTGAAAAGGTGGCAGTCTGCTCCAGCCTTCGATCACTAAAATCAAAGTGCACTATTGAGTTTAGAGCCAAAAGAGATCATCCATAAATCTTATTAGCACACTTGTCAAATTATGCTTGCTTAGTCACACAATGTGAATAACAAGATATACATTAAGAGTCCTACGTATTATCCCTGTGATTTTGCCAGAACATCCGAGTGGTATAATTTACAGTGAAGATGGAAATCCTGCTTGAGCCAACATCAAACAAGCTCATGGTAGGTGACTTGTGCGATTCTATATGAATCAAACTTGTGACAACCAGAAAGAAACGATGGTGCGATTCTATAAGAATCAAACTTGTTCCAGGTTATGAATTGACGATTGATGATGAATTTTGAAATGATTAACACTCTCGATGTGTCACAGAACCACTTTAGCAAGTGACACGTCAATTGATTTTCAAATCAAATTTTTATTTCAATCGGTGAGAAAGTAACTCGCTGGTTCACTCTTATTGTGCTGTCTGCTTTGAGACGTTCCGATAATGAGAACATGCTGAGTTTGATGAATCTGACACACATGTGTTAGAAAGATTCGATACTTCAGCTGGAAATTATGTCAAGGAGATTCTTTTTAAATTGAATCTACCTGATCACAGGTCGATCCTCATGGATTCGAAGGTTACTCCAACCAAACACGGGCGAATGACAAAGCCATATTTGTCCCCTCGCTTTATTGCTAACTGTTTTAATGCAGGATACTTAAAGATAGAGGTGAAGGTACCTGATTCCAGCTAACTCACAAGATCCATAACCACATGCTCATACCCGACCGACAAACATAAAGACATCATGAAAGCTCAAGTACATGTTTCAAGACTTCCGCTACTCTAATACCGTACGTCTTTCTTGAAGTGACAAAGTGTTAAAGTCAAAGAATTTCAAAGAAGTTTCCGTCACTCTGATACCAAACGTCTTTCTCGAAGTGATGAAGTGTTAAAGTTAAATAATTTCAAGAAAGATGCAACATTAAAGCTTTTCAAGTCAACAAATCAAGAAAGGTATGAGCATGTCCGTCCAAAAGTCACAAGTTCACAAGATGGCAAAGTTTACAAGATAGTGAAACGCTATTATGCTTGGTTGATGATCTCAAGGTGCTCAAAATCACATTCAAGTCAAGATAAAGAAATAAGCTCAAACCTAAAAGTCAATGATCACTACATCAAATCACAAGTCAATGATTAAAGTTAAACGAGCTCAAGACTAAAGATAAAGCATTGTGTGCTAGGTTTAAGTTTTTTTAAATAGAGCGACCTCCTTTAGGGGGAGATTGTTAGGAATACGAAATTCCTAGGAAAGTGTCGGTCGCGTCCATAGATAACTGTCGTTAGCTCGTTAAGTAATTTTTGGAAACTTACATAGTTAGTTAGCAAAGGCCCATGGATTAATCCATGCAAGCCCAAGCCCACGTCCCATATGTAAGTATAAATACACCTCTCCATGCCTTGGAGAGGTTGGTTGGTTGTATGTTTCATTTCCACTTAATGCATCTTATGTTCTCTACTTTCTCTCACTAGAAAATACATCTTTCCTACCACTTTCTCTCTCTAGTTCTTGGTTCATATATCAAAGATTACTTGTATTCTACAAATAGAAAACACATCCAAATTCGGTACTACAATTTTGGTTAAAGGCTATTTCAATACTAGACAAATTTAGTGACATACAAGCTTGGACAATTACAATTCAAGGACTTCTAATTTCATTTTGGATAGAACAACAAACCTTAACAACAAACAATTATTCATTCACGGTTTCTTCTTGATTTTATAAAATCCCGTAAAAGTTGCTTCTTTTATCGGTTTAAATCATAGATTTGTAAAATCTCGTGAACGTTAATTAAATTCATTTAACAACAACTACATTCACTTTACCTGCTTAAGATCCTACCAAATCATTTTCACTTCATAATTTAACAATCATTCATCATGACTACTCCAATTACAACACCCACAACAGACAATCAAATGCATAACAACATCATGGCAGCTGGTTCAAGGGATCATCCACCAATGCTTGCAACAGGAAGATATGCTCAGTGGAAATCACGTTTCTTAAGATACATTGATACAAGACTGAATGGTGATGTCCTGAGGAAATGAATACTACAAGGTCCTTACATACCTTCTATTGTTATAATTCCAGCTGTACCTACAACAGATGATTCTCCAGCAGTTCCAGAACGAACAACAATTGAGACAATCTTGAATATGTCTCCTGAAAACAAAGAACATTGCCAATCAGAAAAGGAAGCAATTCATTTGTTATTGACTGGAATTGGGGATGAAATCTACTCAACTGTTAATGCTTGCAAGACATCTCATGACATGTGAATAGCTATTGAAAGACTACAACAGGGCGAATCTCTTAACATTTAAGATGTCAAGACTAATTTGTTTTGGGAGTTTGGTAGATTCACTTCTCATGATGGAGAGTCAATAGAGTCATACTACTCCAGATTTTACAAGATGATGAATGAAATGATAAGAAACAACTTGACAGTTGCTACGATGCAAGTCAATGTTTAGTTTCTTTAACAAGTTCAACCGAAATGGTCAAGATTTGTGACAATTGTCAAGCAAAATCATGACTTGGATACAGTATCATATCACAAGCTCTTTGACGTTCTAAAATAGTATCAAAAGGAAGTTAATGAAATCCGTGCTGAGAGAATAGCCAAGAATGCAAACCCACTAGCACTTGTTGCCGCTGCTCAACAATATCCATATCCTTATTATCAAGTACCAAAATATCACATATCATATGCACCACCATCAAAACAATCATCCTCCACCAGATCTCATGCATCTACCAAATACAAAGGCAAAGAGATATCCAAACCAATCACACCTCAATCTGAGTCAACTTCTGAAGAAGACAGTGATCCAAAACAAGCTCAGAGAGACAAGGATATGCAGAAAAACTTGGCACTTATTGCAAAGTACTTCAAAAATATCTACAAACCTACCAACAACAACCTCAGAACCTCTTCAAACTCTAGAAACAAAAATGTAGATACTTCTCCAAGGTACAAGAATGAAAATCAGACTGGGAAGTTTGGGAATCAGAGGACAGTGACTGTTGCTGGGGCTAGGGAGACTGTAGGCAGTCAGGTAGTGCAGCAAACTGGGATACAATGTTTCAATTGCAAGGAATTTGGTCATTTTGCTAAGGAATGTAGGAAACCAAAAAAGGTAAAAGACTACACTTATCACAAGGAAAAGATGTTGTTGTGCAAATAAGCTGAGAAAGGTGTTACATTACAAGCAGAGCAAGCTGATTGGCTAGAGAACACGGATGAAGGGATAGATGAACAAGAATTGGAAGCACATTACAGCTATATGGCAAAAATTCAGGAGGTTCCCACTGTAGACTCAGAAACTGATACTGAGCCATTGGAAAAGGTACAATATAATGCCAGATATAATGTGTTTGCCATTGACAGATAGCATTCTGAGCAACCTAAATCCATTAATAACACATGTGTAGTGGAAACGGTTGATAGTAATGCCATTCCTAATTCACCGGATATGTGTGATAATGATATTCAGACAGACCAAAATGCTGAAGAATGTGATGATGAGCGTGATGCGCTTGCTAATTTAATTGAAAATTTAAAACTTGACATTGATGAAAAAAAAAGTTTCAAAATCAATTAAAGAAAGCAAACGCGTCACTTTCTAAAGAATTGAAAGAGTGCAAATCTACTCTTGAGGAGACTAGTAGAACTCTGTGGGAGTCTAATAATACTCAGGATAGATGCCTAATTGCACTTCAAAATAAACAGACTGAGCTTGAGACGTACACAACTTTAAATGACCGTACAGTTGATTATGACAAACTCGAACGTAAATTAAATGAAACTCTAGGACTATTAGCTCAAAAAGAAATTGACATAAAAAAGGTTTGAAATTTAAAGCCTATGAAATTTCAGTTGTCAAAGAGAAACACGATGAGTTAGTCAAACATAGTTTTTTAACAAAGTCACATTACGAAGGTCTTGTTAAATAGAAAACCAAGGTAATCACGGATTTGAAACTAAAGGAAGAAAAAGATCTAGACAAATTGATTGCTATGGAAAAGCAATTAAAGTTTTTGAATAAAATCATTTATAAAAGGAATCAGTCAATTCAAACCATTCATATGTTAGCTCCCAAAGGCTCCACATATAATGGGAGACCAACTTTTGCAAATTCGATGTACCTCAAGAAAGCTCAATCTGAAAAACCTTGTTTGTATGAGATTCCATATGACACATCTGATCCTGCAAACAGATTTGTCCCTGATAGGGAAGAGACATTGACTCTTGAAAAAGAGAGTAGATCAAAATTGAATAAAGACAAAGTCCAACCTTATGATTACACAAAGCAAAATAGTCTTTATGAAAATTTTAAACCAGCGTCACAGGAATATCATGATCAGTTGGCACATGCAAATGAAGTCAGAAAGAAAATGTGGAGAAAATCTTTTGTTAAATCTGAACCAAATTTTTTCAAAAACATCGGTTTCCTACCTACTTCAAAATCAATTAGTAAAAGTAGACAAGCTTATAATGTAATGACTAATAACATAAATCATTTTAGAGAACTTGTTGATCAAGCTTGGGAAAAACATTCTCATGATAGCTTTCGTGCACCAACTGCTCTTGATATGGAAATTTTAATAAAAACATGTTTGATGCCTCTTTCAATAAAAACACAAAATGATAGCTTTATCTTTGTAAATGAACTTAAACAAGAGATGTATGTAGATTTAAAGTACGTTGAATCCCTTAAAAAAGAGATTAACAAACTTGAATCTGACAAAGTAGATTTTTCAAACATGTATGATCTACTTCTCCAAGATTGTGTGTCAAATGATGTTATGTGTTCTTATTTGCACTCTTTATCTGATTTAGATGCTCACACTGAACTACAATGCTTGTATCTTCATAAAGTCAAAGAATATGAATGTCTTGCACAAAAGCTTTCTAAACAAACTGAAACTGTTAGTAAAGAAGTTTATAATGCGCTTTCACGAAGTTTTGCTAAATTAGAAAAACACTCGATTTCTCTTGAACTTGCTTTACAACAATGTCAAGAACAAATAAAAAACGACATAGTTTGCAAAGAAAAAGCGTCAATTGTATTTCTAAAAAAACGTGAACAATATTTCAAAATACAAGATTTAAAAGCTCAATTGCAAGACAAGAACATTTCCATAAGTGAGTTAAAGAAACTCATTGAGGAATGCAAAGGCAAATATGTGGAAACTAAATTTGATAAACCATCTGTTGTTCGACAACCAAATGCTCAAAGGATTCCAAAACCATCAGTTTTAGGCAAACCGACTCCTTTTTAGACTCTCTTGAGAGGAAAAGTTTTCAAAGACAAAGTCGGTTCCCAAAACTAATGTGTCAGAGAGTTTATCAAAACCAGTTACTACATAAATTTTACCTCAAACAGCAAGACAAGCTATAAGAAACACAAATGTAATTAAAACAGGCATGTATCAAATTGACACTAGGACAACACAAACTAGAGCACCACAGTTGTCTCAGACTTCTAGGAATACTGATCCTCGCGTATCTACCTCTACAGGAGTAATTCACAGAACTAATGTTAGTAGACCACCGCTTAGAAGCACTCAATGAAAGATAAGGTCATTCCAAACAATAGTCAAGTGAAGTTTAAGAAGACTAAAGTAGAAGACCACCATAGGATTTCTAGTACTTCTAATAAAACAAAGTCTGTAACTGCGTGTAATGACGATTTAAATTCTAGAACTTCGAATGTTAATGCTATTTGTGGAAAATGTATGTTTACTTTGAATCATGATGCTTGTCTTTCTAAATTTATCCATGACGTTAATGCTAGAACTAAGAAGCCTAAAGTAGTGCCTATTAGTACTAGAAAACCCAAAATTCAAGCGAACAAATCTGTTGCAACACCCCTTAAGAAAACAGTTGCATCAGAATCCACTATCTAGAAATCTAAGTGTTACTATATGATGCTTTATGAGAAAACAAGTATGGCCTAGAAATGGTGGATAGCACAACAATGCCTATAACACCCCGTGTTTTAGGGTTATTTGCGATGTCAATAAATTCACTATGTATTTTTAGTATTGTACGCGTTTGCTTTTAATCGTAAAAGTTAAGTTAAATCGTGTAAGCTAAAAATTATCGTTCAATGTAAACGGGCATCAAACAATTAAATGTTTACATCAAGCAAGTGTTAAGTAATTATTTTGAGGATAATTATTAACTTTGTTCATTTTATTTTTATTGGTTGCGTAAAGTGTTTACGTTTCGCGATAAAATACGTTTAGGCATTCTCGGAACCACCAAAACTTTTCTACGCTTCAACAAATACCCTCGATTATACCCAATACTCAAAAAACTACATAAATACCTTATGTATATGCATATAGGGCCGTTTATGGTCATGAGAATGCAAGAAAATATCATAGAAAACATCACTCCTTATTTTCATGGGATGTTCTCAACTATTAGGGAACCAAGACCATTTTCATTACTTGCTCTAATAGAAAATTGGACTAAGACTTCCTTAATACCCTCCTTTGTGTCTTTGACTAGTCCATGGTTATATGTATAGAGTGCAAGTAACAAAGAAACTCATACATACTCATTTCCAAGGTGTAAACAAAAACAAATCCCTCCCTTTTCTCTCTTTGAAGGCCACGGCAACAAACACCCCTTTTAAATAATCCATAGCTTGATTTTCCAAGACCATACAAGTATTACTACATCATTCCTATGATAACCTAAGATGTTTTGAAGGGTTGGTTAAGCATTTGCAAGGTTTAAGCAAGTTATTGCAAGATTAGGGTTTTGTTTTGGATTAGGGTTTTATAATTGTGGAAGCTTGGGTTTTTCATCTAAACAAGTGTTTAGATCATATTTTCCATCATCCTACATCACATTAAGGTCATCTAAAACCCTTTATGAATTTACATTTATGATTTTATGAGTATATATGTTCTATGTAGCAAAATCACCATTAGGATGCTTTTAAACATGTAAAACACATTTTTACTTGTGATTATGATTTTGTACACTTATTCATGTGTTATGTGGTTGTAAATATCATGGAATGAAGGAAATATAAGTATGGCATCATGTTGGTTTAAGTATAAAATGTATATGTACAAACTAGTAAAAGTTTACTTAAGAAAGTTTATGATTTCATGTGTTGTAAATGACTTGTTAATCTTGTTATCATGGACTCATGTGGACAAAATATGGACTATGGACATTATTATATGTATGACATAGGGTATAAAGAGTTGAGGAAGACTTGTGGTAATTTACTAAGTTGAAAAGTACATAAAACAAGTTATATAAATAAGTATACATATTGATTTCAAAGGAGCTGTTTTGGTTTGTGTTTTGTAACAGCCATATTATGTTTTATAAAGATAGTACACCTCATGACGATTCCAAATATGTAAAGAACTCGAAAAACCGCCTTATAACGAAAAAGATACGGCAAATATACGTTTTACGTTAATACCGGGTTTATAAAATAAATTTTATAAAAACAAGTTATCAAATACTTCTGATATAAAAGGTTTATTATTTTTAACAGATCCTACATATTTTTAGAATTCCAAATCAATAAGAATCGTAATTTTTCAATCGATAACGAAGGAGTTATGAATTACGCGAGTTTATACACTTAAATGTATAAAAATACTTTTATAAAAAGTTACTGTTCATCAGGAACATTTATTTTTGGAAAACATCAAAAATAAATAGAACTTTCAATTACAAAGACGTGCTCGAAAGAATCGCTAAAAACGGAGCTATAACGAATAAAATACGACATTTACGGGTTTTACGACAACTAAAACTATAAAAATAACTTTATAACTGGTGTGAACAGTAAAAAGTACTGTTCACCAGAGGACATGAAATACAAAAATGTCATAATTTGATACGTCGTCTTAATACGAAAGCGTGGACATAAGAAACGTAAGAAACGGGCTTAAAACGAAGAAATTGCGTCGTTTTTACTATCGAACTATTTATAAACGTTTTAACTTTATTAACATGATTTCACTAAAACGATTAGATGGTGATTGAGCTATATAGAATTGTATATGGTAGTAGTTACTCAAAGTGATTAGTACTTATACGACCTATATTGGATTAGGTTGCATTCGATCATTACCGTGACGCATTTTCTGTGATATACTTGATATACGCTCACTCAAGGTGAGTTCATAGCCCCACGTTTTACATGATTTTGTTTTACAAGTTTTTGGGGTGAGAAACATTCATTGTTTTACAATTGGACACAAGTGGATACTTTTACTTTATGATTACGTGTTGCCTAAGTAGCGATAACCCTAGTTGAGCCCATTATCATGAACTGTCAATTACTGGATTGTGAGCGCGAATGTTATGAATAGATCTATTGGGATTGACATCCCCGTTCGGGTGATTAGCTATCACTGGACAAACGAACGTATACCATGTCGAACATAGGATGTTGCGGGTTAGAACATCAACATGGGCAATGTAGGCAATTTATATTGTATTCATTCATGTCGAGCTTCAGTGTCATGAGCTTAGGGCAACGTAATTACATTTATATGATGTCTGCATCTGTTGCATTATCATACACTTGGGAAATCTTGTGGTCCTACAATATACGATTTATCAAACCTATGAATTCACCAACATTATTGTTGACGTTTTAAAGCAATGTTTTTCAGGAGGTCAATAAGCACAAGGTGCAAGGGATACATTGGTGGTTTTGATTTGGATATCATGCATTAAAGATTTTGTCGCATTACATTTTGTATATCTGTTATGAGCTAGAAATCTTTGTATTTTGAACAAGTGAAGCTTCGAGCTTATGTAACAAAGACTTTGTCAAATCCAATGTATCGGTTTTAAACGACTTTTTGGTCGTTCTATATATATCTTATGTTATTGATCATTGAAGTAACACGCCCCGGACCCTTATTCCGCTGCGACCCAATTTGGGGGTGTTACAATTAGTTTCTCTCTCATTTCTTATTTTCCCTATATTCATTTTTCGGGTACTCATAGAACATTGGGGACAATGTTCAAAATAAGTGTGGGGGGAAATAAAAGCCTTAGAAACTATTCCTTCAATTTCATTTGCTTTGTCCTTAAAAAGATGAGTAATATACCAAAACATAGCGTAAATGGTAATTTTGATTCAAATTTAAAATTTTTATGGCATAAACTAATGAAAACTTATTATTAATAGCGTCTCATTGGATAGGACTTATATGACTAGCACAAAAACCCTACCACTAAAAAAAGTATACCCCACAAATGTGAGGTTCGCCCCTAGATCTTTAAGAATTGAACCATCTATCTTTGATGCTTTTAAATGATTTTAACTTTTAGCTTGCTCGAGTTAAGGAATGAGCAATCACATGTGTCTCGTGCATGGATTTGTACGAGCATGTGTGGTTTTGTCATTTTTTTCTGGAGCATTGGTATCGGTTAGGATCATGAGTGTACTGTTAGTATTATAAATTCTAGAACTTGCTTTAGTGATTCATCATGATACTGCTAGTGAGATCGCATTTGTGTGATTAGGATTTGCTATATGATAAGAGGCATTAGGATAAACCCATGTTTTTAGCCTGTATTTTTTATAGTTATGATGGTCTCCTCGATCATATAACTACCCCCACACCCTTGCTACGCGCTTATTTTTAGTGCGAGATACCCCTAGTACACCCCTCTGAGCCTATCCTTTTCGCGGTTCTCATAATTTTCTAGTGGATTTCTAATTATTAATTAATGAAGAGCATTGTTTACACCTCACGAAAATGTTACACCCAAATCGCCTTTGCCTTCCTTGTATGTATTTTTAGTACAATATTGGTATCACATTTGTTAAACCCCAATTAATTGTTTGCTTGAGTACATGGTTGCTAAGTTGAGTCATTATTAGTGTATACAGTTTTGGGACGATTGAGATTCATGGTAGTATTTATTATACGAAGAAATGAGGAAGAAAAGTTAAGTCAATACCCCCGTGTTTGTCTAATATTCTCCATGTTATGTTGATCCTTCTTAATTTGGGTCATTAGTTAGTTTATGATCTTAAGTATTAAAAACTCATGTGTAGGGATGCATCTATAAACCCCAAGTCATGTATTATTTATGTTTCAACATTTGGCAGGGTAAAAGTGTATGAAAAAATTGAAAAAATAGGATAAAGCAAAAAATATATTAGATACGGGCTGCCATCTTGCTATTGTTTATGTTGAAGAAAGTGTCGAGAAAATAAAAGAATGAGATTGATGTAAATTTTTTATATTTTGTCCTAGTTTCTTCGAGTCTTGGCTTAGCAACTCTTTTACATGTAATAAGGTCGGGATAGATAGTGAGAATCCCATTCCCGAAATGATCGTCTGAATCATCATTAAAGGTAATATGGTCAGGATAGATAGTGAGAATCCCATTCCCGAAATCAACAATCCCCTTAGTGAGTCTAGGAAATGAACGTCCAAAGATAACCCCTGGTTCAACGTCATCCTCCTCTAGATTAATGATAACTTGACAAAGTAGAGCTCTCCCTTTAAGACAACTAGTAACTCCCGTTTCACAACTTTTTCACCGTTTTCACCTCGTACTCCTAACAAAGCTTAATGCGAACTCATTAGAAATCATATTCTTCTCATATTCCAGATCGGTTTCACCATTATAAGCGTTTAAACCTTCAACAAAGCACGGAGTAATGTATCGCTCACTAACTTCTTCAGTCTCCATTCTATAAAAAGTATAAGCTTTAACCTCTTTTCTTTTTCCACTATCTGTGGTATCTTGATATTCAAGTGCATCACAATTTCCTTCGCTCTCAATTTTGTCGTTAAGTGAAATATGATCAGTTTCTCCTAAGCACAAACGTCCAATACTAGTGTTCGGGTC
The DNA here is from genome assembly GCA_026074375.1 of Tanacetum coccineum. NCBI lineage: Eukaryota > Viridiplantae > Streptophyta > Magnoliopsida > Asterales > Asteraceae > Tanacetum > Tanacetum coccineum. Next base: position 53,452 of record BQNB010032069.1, read on the forward strand.
CATTTTTATCTTAATACAACACAA